>JAXQGS010000072.1:0-65543 GCA_037040325.1 Mucor sp. M7501 | reverse complement strand
CCCTGAAAGGGTTTCGGATGTCCAGATGAACCATCTGGAGAACCAGTGGCAGCAGCAGCACTCAAATTCAATCCCAGCCCAGGCTGTTGTTTTTTGCCCTGGCAACCACCGTTTGTATAGTAAAAGACACTGTAGACATCTAATTACTTTCGCTACACGCTCAATTTCTGCCTGTGACACCCTGTAGGTCGCAACTGCATGCTGATGCATTTTGAAATCTGACATTGGAGTATAAATGTTAAGGATCTCTCCTCGTTATTGGGAACGTTTCTTGGGTTCAGACGACAGCTTCGATGAGATGCCCTGCTATGGCTTTCTAAGCCGTACCGACACGAATTAGTCACATCTAATAAGAGGTTCTTGTATAATTGCGCGATCCAAGTCTGATTAGATGTTCTGCAAACTTTTATTTACGACAACTAAGGGCTGAATCATTTTAAATGGCGTGTAGTGACACTTTATTAATACGCCTCTTAGCTGCATATTAGTTTTTCACTCGCAAACACCAAGCCCACACAGAGACTGTCATGCTTACACTTGAACAGCCGATGCCAAAATTTCTCCCATTCATGCCCCTGCAAGTCTATTTTACTTGCTCTTTCCACTATGTTTAGATCACTATTTCGTTTAAAGCCTGTCCATGCTCGATTGTTCTCAAGCGAGACAGGCACTTCTGTTGAAGCAGCATCCAACTGGGCTCCCAAGAAGCGAGTATCGAGACCAACCATGGAGAAGATTCGTGCTTTAGCAGCCACTGTAAGTAAATCCTGTATCCAAACCGTGCTAGACATTGACAGCAGCAACTCTTCTAGCAACCTGAAGTCTACAACGTGGTAGCATTATCAAAAGAGTTCAAGCTCTCTGTTGAAGGCATCAGAAGAATCCTGAAATCTAAATATGTTCCTGATGCCCAAGATGGCGAGAGACAAGAGAGAAATCGCTATGAGGCTATGGGCGAACGCAGAAAGGAATTCAAAAAGACATACAACATACCTGAGGAGAACCCCAAGAAGTTTTGGGATAAAAAGACAAATGACAAGGTGCAAGACATTTCAACCAAAAGACAATCCAGAAACACTAGCAACAACAACAACAAATGGTCAAATGATGTGTACAACAAGAGAAGATCTTTTGACGATGGCGAAGGCAATTTTGGTGATAGAAGATCTAATCGATTCAGCCGTGAAAATGAGCAGCAAGGCAGAGAGTTTGGCAACGACAATCGCCAGAAATCATATAGCAATGAGCGAGAGCCTTTTAAAAGATCCTTTGACAACCAAGACAGAGGATCTTTCAACAGAAATTACAATGGATCAAACGGTGAAAGAGGATCGTTTAGAAGAAATTACGATACTGAAGACAAAAGATCATTCAGAAGAGATTACAATAATGATGATGGAAGATTGCACAACAGAGACAACTATTCAAGAGAAAGAAGACAGCCTTTTGAAAGAGAAAATGATGTAGAAAGACGGTCCTTTGACAGACGTTCTGATAGATTCGATGGAGACAGACGGTCTTTTAGAAGAAACAACGACAATGGATCCTACAATAGTGAAAGAAAGCCTTTCAGAAGAGAAAATGACAATGGATCGTACAACAGAAATGATTCTTATGGTGAAAGAAAGCCTTTCAGAAGAGGAAATGATAATGGATCATACAATAGAGATGGTTCTTATGGTGAAAGAAAGCCTTTCAGAAGAGGAAATGATAGCCCTTCTCGATTCAATGATGAAACCGCTTCCAGAAGCCACCAAGACAGAAGACCATTTAATCGTCAAGCTAGTAGGGGCGATAATCACAATAATGCGGCAGGTGATCGTGGATTTAAAAGCGATTGATGTACCAAATATTAGTGAGCCAACCAATAAAACCAACATAGACGCGCGTTTGTATGTGAGAACACTGTGTGTGCGTGTGTGTTTTTGTGAAATATATAGATTTTTATTTGATTTAAGCCAAGGATAAAAGAAAAGAGGATATCATTATAACGATCTTTGATATGAATGGATTATAGATTTTGCTGTTAGATATGAATTTAGTTGAGAGCGGCCTTCTCGTCTTCGTAACGCTTCTTATCAGCCTCGGCCTTGTCAACGTAGGGCTATATTGGATGCTGTTAGTGTTTTTGTGTGTGTAATAAACATTTGGTGTGAGTATACCTTCTTTTCTTCGTTGCTCATACCCTTCCACTTCTCACCAAGAAGCTTACCAAGAGTACCTATTAAAAAACACATGCATCAGATGGTGCGATACGACAAAATGTGATTCCACGTACCAAATGAGGCATCAGGGTTTTCTGCCTTGACTTCAGCACGCTTGTCTTGAGAGAAGAACATGTATGCAGACAAACCACGCTTGGGAGCATTAGGATCCTTCTTTCCTCTCTTCTTTGTTTCGCGCTTGGTAACTTTTTGAACTTCCTTAGGCATCTGTGAGTGGAATAGATTGATGAGTATCTCTGATGTGGATTTCAAACTCATCATTAGATGTATAGACAGTGTGTATGGCATTGTTGTATGTATGATTAGGATGGTATAGCAATACAAATGAGGGGGGGACCCAGTTATTTACATGTTTAATTAGAACACGTTTTATAGGAAAATAAAAAAAGTTTTTTTGATATAGGTGATATGATGGGGTAGGGGATGTGAGATGTGATGAAGGGCAAATGTTTGATTTTTTTTATAAAAAAAAAATTGGAAAAAAAATATTATCGCCTACACACTGTGTATAGTGTATGAGGAGGAGCTCTATACTTTACCTTTAACTACTATTAAGTTGTGTGAGAGAGAATAAGTGTAAAAAATAATACGGTGAGAGTTAAAAGCGGTAAAAAAATACCAGCGTAGAAGGGAGGCCGGCAATTGCAACTACCAGTAAGAATCAAGATGGTGGTAAGATACCCAATCATTCATGATATTGCTGCATCATTACAGTCACGGACGCAAGGAGAAGTGATGATGAGCACAGCTCGGAATGCGCGCACCATGTAATTGACTCGGGATTCAGTAGTATGGAAATCTTCCAAGCCAGTAGTATGGCTCAACAACACACAGAAAAACACGTGTAGTAGTATAATGATTAACTAAGCCCTATAACAATCATATACCTTTAATAAATTGCATTTCAGAAAGAACATATTCCTCAAACATATGAGCAATGTGTGCTTTCGTTTATAACATTTAGGAAATTTGTCAATAAAATGTTGCAAGTCTTTTGTCATCAAGGAGAGGCATTTGAATCCAAGTCGGAAAAATGAGAATTCTTTGCGCTAAGATCACAATTTTAGATCATTTTTGTATTGATACAAAAGTTGCGACGATTGTTGTTGAGTAAACGATACGTTTCTTGTTTGGGAAATATTATCACACATTAGTAAAGTCAATTGTCAGCCAGGTTCAGGCATGCCTCGCTTCGCTAATCCGTTGTAAGATCAAACAATCACAACCAGTTTTCCGTCATGTTGAGTGCGTATCGTCAATGACAAATTTGATTTAAAGGATTTCATGTATAAATAAAACAGCATATGAGTTGCTGTTAAAAATATCTGTCAACTCATTTTTGAATAGCCGTTTCCATTGGGGTCACTTGTGCGTGATGTCTTTGGTTTGTCTCATTGACATGTTGCCTCAATGTTGGATCAATTAGGATTTCAGTAACGGTTGCTATGGTTATTTTGCTAATTTGTTGCCATGGCAACCATCTGGATGGGCTCGTTATAAACAAGTTTCACACAATGCCTCAGCAATCGACATTTGATGTGTATGATATTAATAAATACAACTCAAATAGGCAACTGCTAGCTCAGCTTATGATATTCGCCGCCTAATTTCCAGGGACATGCCCAAAATCCAAGACATATCAGCTTATTTCAGACAGAAAAATTATTTTTAAATGTCAATTGAAGCCATCAAATGTGTATATTTGGGTTATCATACAGAAACAACATTTCTATCCCTTTTCTTCTGCCACCTCTCTTTATCGCTCTCTTTTGCTATCTTTTTCTGGCTTTCTTCGTTACACTTCTAATTACACACTAGACATTGAATTAGAGGAGAAGAAATGTCAAACTTACCTAATCAATATAACGGTGACCATCCCTCCAACAATAGACATAGTAACAATGTCAATCAGTACGGCTATCCTCAGCACAATCGCTCATCTTACATGGCTGATCAACACAACATGAATCGACAACGGGCATCTGAAAACTACATGCATCAACAAAGACAAAATTTACCCGGAGGACATGTCCCTGCTAATAATAGAATGCCTCAACCAGCAAGACCATCTAACGGTGTCACCCCAAATCACTTGCAGCCAGGTCCATATCATAGAGGCTCTACTAATATCAATAGATCCAAGTCATTGACAAGACCCGAACGTCAGCGGCCAAGACCTGGTATGATCAATGCCTCCAACAACCTCGGAGCGGGAGGGCCAAGCCAACGTCGTACATCTGGTCTCAATCATCGCAAGACCAACCGCGGGGATGGTGGCAACGGCGGCAATGGCGGCATTCCTCATAACGCACACAACCAGCCAATGTCCAACAACCTACAAATGCAACTCGCTCAGCAAAAGCAACAGATGAATAATGGTGCAATGGCTGCTTCCAGTCAAATGTCGGACTCGAGCCAAGACGAAGAAGAGAAAGAGCCTAGTCCACTCACCAACTGGTGGGCCTGGATTGCGTTTCTTTGCACATGCTGCTTTCCTCCTTATATTATTCGCGTTTGGTTTGGTAAATCAAATAAAAACATGCAGCAGGCATGGAGAGAAAAGGTTTGTGGCATGACCCAACATGAAAAATCAAGTTTGATTGTGTAATTAATTCATTTAAAATATCAATTTAGGTTACATTGTGTTACTTGGTTGGCTTTTTGTGCGGTTTATTAGCATACGTTATTTATGGTTTGAACATCGATTTATGTCCAAGAGATAGGCTGAGCTATCCTTACTCTGCTATCAATGCTCAGGGCGTAAGAGTGCCTACGCAGCGAGAACAAGTGTCTGTCTTTGGCCAAGTCTACAAGTTTGAAACAATGCAGAATTACTTTCAATCCATCAACATGAATTTGACGTCAGACTTCCAAGGTATGGAGCTTGGCTCTATCTTTGATGGTGATACAAGAGGCTACTGTACTCCATTCAAGCATGGCGATGTTGATCCAACCCTCCCTAGCTGTTCACTAACAAGTCCTTACGGCGCCACGTTGAAGCAAGCAAACGGCTCCTGCATTCCTCTGGATAGTCTGCATCGATTCAGCAACAACAATGACATGATCAGCTTCGATTGGGCTGATATTCGCACCAGTATTCACGACATGGATGATTCCAACATGACTATTATCGGCGACAGTGTTCTTAACATGACATCCTACTACCAAAAGAACAATGCGTCCATTTTCGGCGAAGAGGTAGACAGGGCAATCAGAATTTCGCGTGGTAATGATTTGGCCTATGCTCTTTTGTATACGCCGGCTGGCAAGAGAGCTCGCCATTGTATCGCTGCTAGATATACTGTGGGTACTGCATCTCAAGAGGCTGCTAGTTGTATTGCTGATAATCTCATCATGACGGTCATGTTTGCTGTCATCATTATCATCATTATCATCCGTTACTCCATGGCTTGTCTTTTCCAATGGTTCATTGCTCGTCGTTTGACCAAGCCAGGCGGTAGATCAAACTGGTTAGCTTGGCGTTCTATCAAGGGTGGCAATGATGACCCTGCTAACCATGTCCCCGGCCCCTACAATAACTATGGCCCCATGGCACAAGGCTCTGTCAACTCATTCAGCAGCTCCAACAACAACAGCAGCAGCCACGGCAATCCTACATTGAGCGTTCAAAGCTCCAACCTGGGACTGAATGGTCATCGCACAGACATTGTGGAAACCGAGCTTTATACTGTCATGCTGGTAACCTGTTATTCAGAAGGCGAGGAGGGTTTGAGAATCACGATGGACAGTTTGTCAAACACCACCTATTCCAACAAGCACAAGATCTTTTTCGTCATTGCTGATGGTTTGATTACTGGTGCAGGTGAAACCATGTCTACACCTGATATTGTTGTCAACATGATGGATTTGACACCTGCTATGGCTAACCCTAAACCTTGTTCTTATCTTGCTGTTGCAGACGGTGAAAAGCAACTGAACATGGCCAAGGTATACGCTGGACACTATAACGGCACTGCTTGTATCACCATTGTCAAGTGTGGTACTGAAGAGGAGCAAAAGGGCGCCAAGGCTGGTAATCGTGGTAAACGTGATTCTCAAGTCATCTTGATGTCCTTCTTCCAACGTGTGTTGTTTAACGACCGTTTCTGCGAACTGGACTATGAAATCTTTTGGAAAATGACTTGGTTGATGAAGGGCGTTACACCTGACAAGTTTGAAACTGTGCTGATGGTGGATGCAGACACTCAGGTGCTTCCTGATGCTTTGACCTACATGGTTGCTGCCATGGCAAACGACATTACTATCATGGGTCTGTGTGGCGAAACTCGCATTGCCAACAAGCGTGCCTCTTGGGTCTCTGCTATCCAAGTCTTTGAATACTACATCTCCCATCACTACACAAAGGCTTTTGAATCACTGTTTGGCATGGTCACTTGTTTGCCTGGCTGTTTCAGTATGTATCGCATCAAGTCTCCCAAAAACGGCTCTTGGGTTCCAATCTTGGCTAATCCTGATATCATCCTGGAGTACAATCAAAATGTTGTCACTACACTGCACGAAAAGAATCTGCTGTTGCTTGGTGAAGATCGTTTCCTGTCTACCCTCATGTTGCGTACATTTCCCAAGCGCCAAATGATGTTTGTGCCCAGTGCCCGTTGCCGTACTGTTGTCCCTGATGAATTTGGAGTCTTGCTATCACAGCGTCGTCGTTGGATCAACTCTACAGTGCATAATTTGATGGAACTGGTATTGGTGTCTGATCTCTGTGGTATCTCCTTCTTGTCTATGCAATTCTCTGTGTTTATCGATCTGATTGGTACATTTGTGCTTCCCGCTGCTATCGTCATGTCTATTTATCTGATTGTTGTAACGGCCATTTCACCCAACCCTCAATGGCAATCACTGGGCCTATTGATTGCTATCTTGATTCTGCCAGCAGTATTGATTGTAATCACTACAATGAAGCTTGTTTATGTGATGTGGTTGATTAGTAAGTATCTTGGCCAAACTTTCGATTGATTGTAGAAACTAATTGTTTGAAATAGTTTATATTTGCGCTTTGCCTATTTGGAATATGGTCTTACCTTTGTATTCATTCTGGCATTTTGATGATTTCAGTTGGGGTGCTACTCGTGTGGTGGTAGGAGAAAAGAAGGGCGAATCGCATGGAGATCCAGATGGTAAATTCGACTCAAAGAGATTGATCATGAAGAAATGGGAGGATTGGGAAGCTGAGCGTACTGGTCAGCGTCAAGGTCGCAAATTCCCTCTTAAAACACCTCAAGATAGCTACTCTGCCTTTGATGGTGTCAAACCTCATTCTCCATTCTTCAAATAATCTTACAACCACATATCCTTTTTATTCATTTTTCATTCTTCTATTTTGGCATTTTACTATCCTTTCGTTATTTTGTATTATACATCTAATAAATTGTTTTTTTTTTCAACTCACAAACAACGAAACTAATGCCATTTCATCATCTTTTGCACTATCCGCGGTTCGTCTAATAATACATAATTAGTTTAAATATAGGATTTGCTTCTTGTTTTGGTATATTCAGGATCACAACATTCTAGAAGGACTGCAGTATATCTTTGAGTTGAACATTAAGGACAAGACCACTAATGAAGGCAATTATAATACAGTTCCTCGGCTGGAAGGGCCGTTTAGCCAATATTGAGATCTGAGCTACTCAATACTATACTACTACTACACTAGTGCGTCTTGGAGAATAATAATGGGAGTAGAAACTTAACATGCGTATTTGAAAGCAGCATCCAGGTCAAGGTTCTAGAATTTCAAATAGCATATACTTGATTCTTATGTACTGAAACTTTGCTTTACCTTCACGTAAAAGCTTGTTCTAATACTAGACATGCTGTAGCTGAGGTGCGAGGCTGCACATCTGTCCAAATAATAGAAACAACTCGTATATGATACGGGTAGACATCATATTTGTATTGCCACTTGATACTCAAAACTATGCATACCACAGCGCAATTTGGATGCATTTGAGCCGCAATTTCTCGTGCTAAAGGCCATTTCAGACCGCCAGAATAGCACCAAACAATTGCTTTCGTATCGCATTTACTTACTGACACCTTTGTTCAACTTTTTTGCGACCAAAAAAACATTGACCAAAATCCTCTGAAAACCATGAGGTACCCCTCGTCGAAATCACTGGAAATCAAACGATCGCATTTTTCACCTCCAAAAAGAAGACTTCTACTATGGTATATATTAAATGAAAACGTTTCTCTCGATCCAAAGCAATTTTTAAAACCTTGTTTGTGAGACTTTGCTATGTGAAATCTCGACATTCTGACCAGAATCGTTATTTCATATTTTCAGATATTGCTCAAGGAATTTATTAGAAATGCCATTTCATACAAGCACCATCGGATGCGCCTTGAAAAGCACTCCAAGAAAGCTTAAGGAAGGATGGGATGATCAGCACAATTTATATAGTCGAGTCTGGCAAAATAGTTTAGCCAAGTTGCAAAACAAGCAAAAAATTACCATTTTGAACCTGAGCTTAAACCAGTTTTGGCTGGTAGAACGTCTCATGAAAACAATTGATGTTTTTGATGTCAACAGGAAGGATGTTGCAATAAAAGGTAATGTATTACCATGTTGTCACTATTAGCCAAATATGCACTAAAGGAATGACAGACCTGACCAATTTGTATTATAAGATACACTGTTTTTATGCGCCAAATGTCTTTTCCTCTCATCCAACAATGTGCAAATACTTTTACCTTAGCTTCAGGTACAAAGAAACAAACTGCTTTCGATTCAATGTGCACATTTTTAATAGCAGCACATAGAAAAAATGAATCAAGAAAGATTGGCATTTCGATTGTCGATATTCCATTGATTTCGCCAAACGGTACACAACGCAAAACAGAGCTTCGTGCATGGCAATCAGCTTGTGCCATCCTCACTCAAATGTCATAATCCATACCAACCCAACAATAAGCTTCTAAAAGCACGCAAGTCCAATCAACAATTAGAGTTTTAATAAATGGCTATTGTTGACAAGGAGTGAAACTGTCCAATGCCATCAAAATTTGACGTAACCTAATTCATATCTCATTGGCTCCAAGGTGGCTTCAAAACGTCACTTTGCTTGTGTATGACAATACTCTCTTCTGATAAGCACTCAAATTTTTTTTCCAGGTGTTTAAAAAGGAGAGACAGACACAGAAAGCTGATTCCAACATTTTTCTCACCCTTTATTTCTTTTCCTCATTCTTTTTCAACACAAAGATTTTTTCTCCAGATAAAAAGATCAAGTCTTCAACATGACCACAGTTTTATCTAACATGCAATTAATCAACCAACATAAAGATACCCTACAAAAATTTATTCAGTCAAAGTCAGTCGGTGATGTATTGAATAAGGTGAAGCCTACGCATCGTGAATTGCTTGATCTCCCCTTGACTTCTACCATGGAAGAGGCCTTTGATCTGCTCTTGGCCGAAGACATTCTGTCTGTCCCAATCTACCACAAGGAGGGCAATGAAAAGAAGTATGTGGCCATTGTAAGTGCTTTGGATTTATTAAAACTGCTGAGTACAAAGGTATGTAGCGTGGTGTTGTGGTCATATTCTGTGTAATGATCGTGAGAAATTAAATGTAAAATATGGTCAGGTCTCTGTGGAAACATTGCAAACAAACAGTGATACTCTTTTGATGCCATTGAGTGAAGCCATCTCCATCTCAGAGCCATTAACCGTTCTCAAATCCACGGATAGCTTGGATCAGCTCCTTTCTCTCTTGAGCGTGGAGAAGGCACATCGTGTTTTGGTGCAAGAATCTGCTTCCGGCCTCGTGTTACTTTCTCAAATGGACTTGATCCGTTTCTTTCAAGCCAACAATCACCATGTCGGTTCTACCCTGTTGGATCTATCTGTGGACAAGATCAAGTCTTCTGGTATCCGGGCAAGCCTCAATTACAAGAGTACTGCTGCAGAGGCCTTCTTGAAGCTGGCTGCTGATGACACTATTAGTGCTCTTCCTGTTGTGGATGATAACAATGATCTCATTGGAGAGATTAGTGCTCAAGACTTGCGTGGGCTCAACAGAAATCGCTGGGATTCTCTCATGAAGCCTGTTGTGATGTACTTGAAAGCAAGCCATGGTGATTTGTACGCTCCATTGACTTGCCATGACCGTTTCACTCTTTCCCAAATCATGTCTGCCTTTGTCTTGCGTAAAACTCATAGGCTTTGGTGGATGGATTACGAAACTGGAGAGTTGAAGGGTGTTATTACTTTGACTGATATTTTGTCTACATTTGCATCATTTCATTAAATCATATCACATTTCCTTTTGAACTATTATATATACACATGACTGAGTGATGTTGTTGTGGGATAAAGTATATAAGGTTTATGAATCTTCCCCAGGCCAAAGTTTCCTTATCTGATCGTATTAAGGTTTTGCCGTGTTGAATGGATATGATTACCCATTTGATGCGTATACGAGTAGCCTTTGAATGTGGAGTGTAACCAGCTAGCATTTTAAGCTGCGGACCTGATCTGCTTTGATATTCATGTTTGTTGTGTTGTATGAGCTACCAGTGTGTAAATCATCATGTGGAGTGACACAAAAAGCGTTTAGAAAGAAATAAACAACAATAACAAAGGTCCTGTTTTGTTTTCTCTCTCTTCTTCCCTATACAACTTACTAATACCTAATATCTTATAACTAATACTACAATGGAGGGATCGCCGTACTATCTTCCACCATTCAATCGTCAGCAGCAAATACCACCGGGAGTCCCACCGCATCATATGATGTCTTCTTCATCCCCTCATCTACTGATGTCTCCACAGCCATTGAACCATCATTCGTTTCCGCCACCTTCATCGAATCAGTCTTCGCAACATCGCATCTATCCTCCATTCTATCCACATGCTCAATCGCAGCCGCCCCAAGCGTCGTCTGCTCCACAAGAGTTTCAGTACAATACTGCAGCATTGCCGCATTATCCAGTTCGACAGGTGCGTAGATACAAGACGGTCAAACGCCTTGTACAGATACCGCAAGGCAAACTTGTCTTGAACTGCCCAGTTCCAATCCAGTATTTGGAGAGAGTGCCGCTCCGTGATCCAAAAGAGTTCAACATGATGCGATACACGGCAATTACATGTGATGCCAACGAGTTTCATCAGAAAAACTACACACTTCGACAAGAAATCATGAACCGAGAGACAGAAATCGCCATTTGCATCACAATGTACAATGTAGGCCCTATAACACTTGAATTAGCATGACACAACAGCATTGATATACTTTGATTTTCAGGAAGATGAAGTATTACTGTCAAGAACGTTGCATGGCATTATGAAGAACTTGACCCAATTGACAAAGCGGCACCGATCACGTATATGGGTTTGTACCAGTATAGCTAGTACCTGTTCATGACCAGTCTTATTCACCTCATTCACATCATAATACCACCATAGGGCGAGCACGCATGGCAAAAAGTAGTGATTTGCATTATAGCAGATGGAAGAGAAAAGATTCATCCCAGAGTGCTAGACATGCTTTCGGTACTAGGCATCTACCAAGAGGGCATTGCCAAAAGCACTGTCAACGAAAAGCCGGTGCATGCGCATTTATACGAGGTAAGTATATGCATAAACCTGACAAGTATGGTACAGCTGTCATGCATGGTAGTTACTAACAACGTCTTTTGTTGCCTCTAGTATACATCTCAGCTGTCATTGACACCTGACCACACGTACAAAGGCGCCATCAACGACATTGTACCTGCACAGATTATATTCTGCTTGAAAGAAAAGAACCAGAAAAAGATCAACTCGCATCGCTGGTTTTTCCAAGCACTCTGTCCCATATTACAGCCCAACGTCTGCATACTGATGGATGTTGGAACACGGCCAGGCCCACATTCCATCTACAAGCTGTGGTTGCCGTTTGAAAAATACCGTGACATTGGTGGAGCCTGTGGGGAAGTACGGGCCATGACAGGAAAAGGCGGCGTGTATCTCTTGAATCCTCTGGTGGCTGCTCAGAACTTTGAGTACAAGATCTCCAACATTCTGGATAAGCCCTTGGAAAGTGTGTTGGGCTACATTCAAGTGTTACCTGGCGCTTTCTCGGCGTATCGCTATGCAGCTATTCAGAACGATATGACAGGTGAAGGGCCATTGAAAAAGTACTTTCTTGGAGACACCTCAAGTGGAAATGTATCAGAGGGGATATTCGAAGCCAACATGTATTTGGCAGAAGACCGAATCCTATGTTATGAATTGGTGGCTAAAGCGCGATCTCAATGGCGGCTTTATTATGTATCAGGAGCATACGGTGAAACAGATGTGCCCTTCTCAGTCGCAGAGTTTATCTCCCAGAGACGGCGATGGCTCAACGGTATGTATCAAGTCTTGGATCAAATCATCGCAATGCTCACAAGAGCCTCTTGTATTTAGGGTCTTTCTTTGCTGGCGTATACAGTCTTGTGCATTGGGGCAAGATCTTGAACACAAATCATACAACAGGGCGCAAATTTCTACTGATTATCGAACTGATCTATTTGTGTGTCAATTGGCTGTTTTCATGGTTTGCCTTGGTAAGTGTTTGAAGCTTTTGCCATACAAGACACCCTTCAGCTGACCATGTCCAAGGGAAACTTCTTTCTTAGCTTTTACATTCTGACAGGCTCCTTGGCAGTAATGCAGCAGCCACCATTTTCAGCACAGATAGCTGACATTGTCCACACTGTATTGACCTACATCTATGCTGTTCTCATTATCTGCTTGTTTCTGATTGCCATGGGAAACAGGCCACAAGGGTAAGGTGTAAGATGGCAAGCAGCACTGGCGACAACTCACACATGAAACAGATCCCAGGGCTCTTACGGACTGATCATGATCTTCTTTTCGCTGCTCATGATTTATGTCATCTTCTCCTCAGTTTGGATAGTGTACATTGGTATATCAACAGAGCTGTCAAAACCTCAGAGCATATCTAGCCTGCTATCCAATGGCCCATTCCGCGATATCATCATCTCCATGGCCTCTACATTCGGTGTATTCATACTATCGGGCATCATCTTCCTGGATCCGTGGCACATGCTTACCAGCTTTATACAGTACTTTTTATTGGCACCATCTTATATCAACATCCTGAATACCTATGCATTCTGTAATACGCACGATGTTAGCTGGGGAACCAAAGACATTTTTGATAATGTACCCTATTTGGGCCATGTCGAGACCAAAGCTGATGAGACCACTGCTGAAATTGTGCTGCCCGAGCAAAAGGATGTTGGCTATCTCTATGAAGAATCCTTCAAGAACCTGCAAAAGAAGGAGCTGGGAAACGGCAAGAAGTCTGTGGATCCCAAGACACGGCAAGAAGACTACTATCGAAATTTCCGCACGAGGCTGGTAGTGTGCTGGATCTTTAGCAATCTGATCCTTGTCATTGCGATCTGTACCGTGGATAATCTAGGAAAGCTGGGCAATTTTGACGAAAGAACAAACACTTACATGAGCTTCATTCTGTGGAGCGTGGCCGCACTGTCTGTATTTCGTTTCATCGGCTCGTCTGTGTACAGGGTTTTGTCGTTTTTTTAACAGTGTAGAACGTTGTACTCCTGATGAAGGAAGAATGCGGCTTTTCAACTCCTTACCTTTGTGTATACACATCTACTTTTTTTTTCTCTCTCACTCTGTCTATATATTTCCCTCTTCATTCCTCTTTTCTCCCTTTTTCTCTCTCTCTTTCCTTCTTTTTCATTACCAAGAAAAATAAAAAAGATATACATCGCTTACAGTTATATGCTAAAAAGAATATCTGTATTTTCATCATTTATTTTATTAAGAAATATCGTGGGTCATCCTTTAACATCTTCAGCAACTGAACCCAATGTCGATCTTCCTGTCACCTACGAATCGCCTGAGTTTTGGGAGAGGCTAATCAGCATCACTTTTCTGGTTCTTCTGGGCGGAGTCTTTGCTGGTAAACTTGTCCAGCATGTGAAATGCATTGATTCATCTTTGATCTGATACATTTATGGGTAGGTCTCACTATTGGATTGATGGGCCTGGATCAGACAAATCTCCATGTTTTAATGGAGTCTGGATCTCCTTCGGAAAGAGAGAACGCCAAGAAAGTATCGGCTCTGTTGGAGAGAGGCAAGCATTGGGTTTTGGTGACGTTATTGCTGTCCAATGTCATTGTCAATGAGACTTTGCCTATCCTCTTGGATGGCGTTTTGGGAGGCGGTTGGCGAGCGATAGTGATCTCCACTGCATTAATTGTTATTTTTGGAGAGTAAGTTGATTGTTGGCACACTATCGATTTCTCATATTAACCTTTATCTCTCTACAGAGTGATACCGCAATGTAAGATGAAGTATCTCTTTTTGATTGATGGAATCTAATTTCTTTGTGTAGCCATATGTGTTCGACACGGTTTGGCAATTGGCGCAAAAACTGCTTGGTAAATGAATAGATGAATACGTAAGGAGGATGGAATTCTTAATTAACCAATGTATCTTAGGGCTGTTTTGATATTGATGTACATTATGTATCCAATTGCCTATCCAACAGCGTTACTATTGGATTTCTTTTTGGGTGAGTCGCATGGAACAGTGTACAAAAAGGCAGGCCTCAAGTCGCTTGTATCATTGCATCAAGCAGTACATCCCTCAGATGTGGACGCCCTTACATCAGATGAAGTTACCATCATTGGCGCCGTACTCGACCTCAAGTCGAAACCTGTTTCTTTCATTATGACACCCATGAATGACGTCTTTACGTTATCAACAGAAGACATTCTGGACGAGGAGCTAGTCGATAAGGTAAGGGGCAGGGCAGTTGAGGCACGAGCAGTACAATGAATTGACATTGCCTCCTTTTAGATCCTAACAGCAGGCTATTCCCGTATTCCCATACATACACCCGAGGACAAGGAAAACTTTATCGGGATGTTATTAACGAAGCGATTGATTACATATGACCCTGAGGATGCCTTGCCAATGAAACAGTTGCCCTTGAGCACACTGCCAGAAACTGGCCCCGATACAAGTTGCTTGGATATTTTGAATTTCTTTCAGGAGGGCAAAAGTACGCATAATCCAACATTACATAATTCATTTGATATAATTAAATAACCCCTTTTTCTTCCTAGGTCATATGGCTATTGTCTCTAGTGATCCAGGTGGCTCAAGTGGCGCTCTAGGTGTTATCACTCTGGAGGATGTCATCGAAGAATTAATTGGGGAAGTAAGTTGTCAAGTTGCTATACCCTAGTTCAGCTTCCGTATTAACCAAAACGACTGGATCGAATAGGAGATTATCGACGAGACAGATGTTTATGTGGATGGTGAGTTTTCTTTCTTGATTTGACTGATGGAACAAACGCATAAACTCAACCCTTCTCTTTGAAATATAGTACGGAACAAGATCCGCGTAGTTCGTCGACAGATGATGAGCAAGCACTATACGCATTTGACAGCTAGAAAGAAGGGTGCTGCAAACAACAAATCTGCTGAGAAACCATCCGGTTACGGTGCCATTTAAATCAAAGATTCCCCTCCCTCTCTTCACAAACATACACATCAATAAACCATCCATTCAGCCCAGCATGTGATTATATTTTATCGTATCAACGCGATTTCTTTTTTATTGAATGGTGTAGCGAATAATTGTACTGAATCTAGTTGGCCTTTCTACGGAAAGAACAGCCTATGTAATGATGGGTGATGAGTACAACATGTCTCATCTGTGATATCCACATGAGACTTACCTTCAGTCAAACGAGCACGACCACCGGTAGGTTGACAGAGGACGGTACCGCAAGAAGAACACAAGACAACGGTTTGGGCGTGGCTGAAGACGGTGCTGATGTTCAAACAACCTAGTAGATGGCAATACTGTGAGTATGCAATGACACAACATGATGAAAGCAAAAAACTTACCGGGACACTTGACGTCCATGAAGTAAGAGTTGGGAGATTGCACCAAACGCTTGAGCTTATGAGAACGCTTCTCATGTTCGACAGAGGGGTTCAAGAGATCAATAGCCAACTAGTAGAGAGAGTGTATGTTAGTCCATCATGTTCCTGCAAGATTGCAATCCCATCTCTCTCCCTCTCCATCCATCCAAAATTGATGTAAAAAAATATCCATCCCACGCCACATCCATGTTCATCTCCATCTCTATCCATCTGTCTATTGATATAGTGTGATTACTTACAGTCATTGTTCAATAAGTGATCCTACGCAAAAGAAGGAAGGATATCAAGCGAGCTTACTGCGGTGACTAACCAGAGCATGCTGCCTGTGGGAGGATTCTCAAATGCCATCGATCTGGTGCGGAGAAGCTCTATCAAATTTCACCTGTATATCCGGCCCGGATCCGACTGTGAGGATATCCACTGGATGTTGGCTGCATAATGGATCCATCAAGATTTTGAAATAGGATCAGCGGATTCCCATAAAGTTTCAAAATAACCATCAGATGTAGATCAGATGGGACACAAATCCCAACATTAGATATTCCCAAATGCTATTGAAACAGGCCAATAAAGCAGGCTTTGTACTGGTAGTTATGTGAATAGGTCAATAATCACTACAATGAATAGAAGATTGAATGAATAGATCAATCATCAACAGAAGCACATGCTTTTGGACATACATGCATAATGTCGATAAAAGATGTCTGTCCACAAATCGTATGCTGCTGCCAAACGGCATGCTTTTAAATTACAATGGAAGAGCAGTTCATAGAATTCTAATCTTTTAACGCCTGTTAATTAGATAGATCTGATATTTCGAGAAGTGTAGGACATGTCTCTTCAATACACCCTAAACTATTCCATATACAGCACAAAGAGAACATCTCAAAAAGTAAGGTAATGTGGGCATTAACTGCGAATATGATTGGATGTTGGCAAAAGAGAGAGCAACGAGGTTAATAGTATCAGGTAGTGACACCTCGTTACCTCACAAGCCCTTTTCTAAAATGTAAATACACATTCCTCCGTGATACAAGCAGTGTGTCATACAATGTTTCTGCCCAGAAATCAATATTTCAAGTTGTGACGAGGGAGAGAGAGAGACAGATCAACTTTATGTATTACCATGGTATCAGTGACATGGCAAAAACGAGCCAGACTATTTGATCGCTTTAGTTCAGTGTAGAATACACCATGTAGTTTGATGGAATTCCCAAATCCTGAAAGCGAAAATTACCAAATTGACCAATCAAACATCGGTAATGCCCTTCTGATCAACGGTTCATGGAACAGTAAGAATCTGTAGTGTTTAATTGACAAACAGTGAAAACGATAGCTGATTATTCCTGCCTACATATCATTTGTATAAATATTTGTTGTGAGCTCCAGTATGAATATGTTCTAGAGTCGTTCCAATGCAAGTAAATGAATCTCAAACTAACGCACTCGGTGCGTAAATCGACACGGCAAACGATCGCATACAAATCATTGTATAAATCAAGACATGTCACCTCAGATCCATCTATAATAGCACAGCACATGAAAGACTGGAAACGTTTTCATGTAAACATCTAGTGTATGACATGAAAAAAAAGAGATCAGAATCTTTAGTTTTCTGTACATTCTGCCATCAAGGTGGACCCCACCTGGTTAGGCGTGGCCATGAATATTTGACTGATTGGCCAATTTGATGAACTGAGTTCCTTGATTTCCATATTGGATCAAGAATCACCAGAACCCAACTATGTGGGATTGCCCATATATAAAGAGAGAGAGACGACCGTCAATCCCAAATCAAATCAAACCAGATCTCTTCTCTCTTAAAAACACATTTATACAAAATGATGCTGCCTGGTGATTACACATGGATCTTTGCTGTAGGCATGGTCGTTGCCTTTGCTGATGCATTTGGTATCGGTGCCAATGATGTCGCCAACTCATTTGCTACTTCCGTTTCATCTGGCTCATTAACATTGCTGCAAGCATGTATTGTTGCTTGCTTCACTGAATTTGGTGGCGCTGTATTGCTCGGTGCTGAGACGGCTGAAACAATCAAAGGTGGAATTTTAGCTGTCGAGAATTACGTTGAACAACCAGAGATGCTCATGCTGGCCATGTTCTCTGCTCTTATCGGTTCTGCTTTCTGGGTATTGACTGCCTCCAAGTATGGCTGGCCCGTCAGTACAACTCACTCTATTGTAGGCGCCATCATCGGTACCGGTATTGCTGCTTTTGGTGTTGACTCTATTGATTGGGGCTTCAGCGGTGAGTTTTCTGGTGTTGCTCAAATCATCACTTCCTGGTTTCTCTCGCCCGTCTGTGCTGGTGTCATTGCTGCCATCATTTATATGATTACTAAATACGCCATCCTGCGTCAAACCGAGAGCTTCAAGTGGGGTATTCGCCTGGTACCCGTCTACTTCTTCTTCACTGCTGGTATTGAAGCATTCTACATCATTTACAAGGCACCCGGTGGTGGATCCAAAGACATGAGCATTGGTACTATTGTCGGTATCGCTATTGGTGTTGCTACCTTTTGTGCTGCCTTTGGTCAATTCTGTTTCTGTCCCTGGGTCGTTCGCAAGGTCAAAGGAAGAGAAAACCTCAAGCTTTACCACATGTTCTATATTTTCCTTGTCAAGAAGCAACCTACCATTGATGAGCTCCTCGCTGCCGAAGAGCGTGTCAACTCTCGCCCTGCCTCTATTCATTCTACTTCTGCTGCTGCCAATGACCATGAAGCCACCGTTGGTAGCGAAGTAGTTCCCTCTGGAGAGATCAACGAAAAGCTAAACAAGTTGGATACTGACAGCGATGTTGTTCAAGACGAAAGTGTTGCCACTCCTGAAGCCAAGGGCAGCTTCTTTGCTCAAAAGTTCAAGTTTGCCAAAGACAAGTTTGTTGGTGCTGCTATGAATGGTCTCCGTCAAGATGTGCGCAATTTGGAAAATGACAAGCTTGCTCACGTACACGCTCATGCCGAAATCTTTGAAGACGATGCTGAATACCTCTTTTCTTTCTTGCAAGTTATCACTGCCTGTATGGCTTCTTTTGCTCACGGTTCCAACGATGTATCTAACGCTGTGGGCCCCATCTCGTCCATCTATGATGTGTGGGTAAATGCCCGTGTTGATGTCGCCGGTAAAGTTGGTATTCCCATCTGGATTCTTGTCTATGGTGGTGTTGGTATTGATTTCGGTCTTGCCATCTTGGGTTACCGTGTCATGCGTGCTATGGGTAACAACATTACCTATTTCACTCCTTCTCGTGGTTTCTGTGCTGAATTAGCTGCTGCTCTTACTGTCCTCACCTGCTCTCAAATTGGTCTCCCAGTGTCTACCACTCATTGTATCACTGGTGCATCTGCAGCCATTGGTCTTTGTAATACTAACGGCTACAAAGCTGTCAACTGGAAAATGCTTGCCTGGTGTTTCTTTTCTTGGTTCATCACATTGCCTGTTGCTGGTCTTGTTGCTGGTCTCATGTTTGCCATCATGGCCAATGCTCCTCACTTTATCTAGATTTCCTTACTCCACTATACATATTTATTATACAATTATTATCTTTTAGTATCATCATATAATCAAAACCCTCTTCCTTACCAAATAAAACTGTACTTATATTCCTAACTTATCTGTAAACGATCTGCATTTTTGGATTCAACTTTTCAATGATGCTCCACAACCGTGTCAACGGAGTCAACTCATATACGGGCATACAGTAGACTAGTATAGCCTCTAACTGATCAAAAGTATACTTAACACAGCAAAATACGGATACCTTTGACACGTAATTTCTCGCGTTAAAAGCCATTTCAGACTGTCGGATTAGCGCCAAATAACTGCTTTCAACTAGCACTTGCCTACTGATACCCTTGCTCAACTTTTTTGGGACCTCAAAAACATGGATAAAAACCATGAGGGGGTACCTCGTCGAAATCATCAAAAAACAGACGATCGTGCATTTGATCCCAAAAACAAAGACTTTCACTATGGCATATATCAGATTAAATTGTTCCTATCGACCAAACGCAACTCCTAAAATCACTTTTGCGAGACCTTGGTATGTAAATTTTAGACATTTTGGCAGATAACCTTATTTCATGTTTTAAAGCATTGCTCAATAAGTTTATTCAAAACATCTCTTATAATTAGCAGCATCAGATCCGCCTTGAAAAGTACTCCAAGATAGCCTAAGGAAATGTATACCGATCAGCATAATTTACATAGTCAAATCTGGCAAAATAGTTCAACCGAGTTGCAAACAAGCGACAAATCGCCATTTTGAGCAAAAAAGAAGCGACCGGGAATTTAACTGATTTTGGCTGGCAAAATCAATGCGATTGCAGTTATCATGAAGGTGGTTGATAATGAAAGCATGCAAGCGATGCCTATACATTAATTCTTTGATCAGATGCCCTTTACAAAAGATTCAGACACAAAAGCATAAGGGCCATTCCGTAAACGAGGCTTCGTAGTATTACCCTTATATGAATGCGATGATCAATGATTGCCATTGACACATTCTTTAGTCATGTTTGCCATCAAATTGATAAGAGTAACAAACTCTGTTAACAAATACACCTGAATGTAGTTTCTTTTCCTAGTAGTTTCTTTCAATATGCAGATGACCCCATTGAAACAGCAGCTGACAGCAGTAACGGCAAAGCCATGCATTCAATGCCTGATATATCAAGTTGTGAGAATCAGAATGAAATCGTTCTTTTTGGCATGAGCTATATATGTTTTATTGTTCAACCATATACTACTACACTATGCCGATTTCGCAAATCTTGATGCCACATTGACATTGAAACAAATCGTCGCATTCATGGCCATGGTTCCAAAAGGGCATGATGGATCCAGAGACTGTTTTTCGTGACAGCAATTACTATTTTTTTTTCTTCTTCTCAATTTGCTTCTCATGGCCATCAAATCAAATTTTTTTGGATAATCCCTTTTTGATATCAAATATACAAAAATCATGGCTTCATTACAAAACCTCAAGGCACCAACCTTAATGAGCAAAAAGACTCAAAAGACAGTACAAGCCGATGAAGACGATGTTATCATTGACGCTACTGCTTTACCAAGCCGCTCAGCAGATCAAGATGATGTTGCCATGGACGAGGATAACACTGCCTCTGATAAGCCCAACTTTGCTCCTGCCAGTGCCGCTGAACTCAAGGTAATTTGGATAGTATGCGTCTGGTTTAGCCATGTGGTTTTAATCCGGGAACCATTATTTTAGAAAGTCGTAAAGGGTTCTCGCAAGATCCCCATCCCCCCTCATCGTATGTCACCTTTAAAGAGACATTGGTTGGAAATCTACTCACCATTGGTCGAACACATGAAGCTCCAAGTCAGAATGAATGTTAAAACTAAAACTGTCGAACTCAAGGTAGGCTTATTTGTTGGATTTCAGGAGGAAAAAAAAAAAAGGACAGCTTGATTGACATTTGGGCTACCATGTAGACCTCACCTCAAACTGAAGATGAAGGATCATTACAAAAGGGTGCTGATTTCCTCAGAGCCTTTGCATTGGGTTTCGAAGTAGAGGACGCTATGGCATTGTTGAGATTGGACGACATTTTCTTGGATACTTTTGAAATCAAGGATGTAAAGACATTGCACGGTGACCATTTGGCTCGTGCTATCGGTCGTATCGCTGGTCGTGATGGTAAAACCAAGTTCACAATTGAAAATGCAAGCAAAACAAGAATCGTCTTGGCCGATACGTATGTGATTTGATGAGCAGAAATGAAAGATGGGAGTTATTGACATTTGTTTTGTAGCAAAATTCATATTCTTGGATCTTTCCAAAATATCAAAATTGCCCGTGATGCTGTGGTCAGCCTCATTTTAGGTAGTCCTCCTGGTAAGGTGTATGCCACTCTTCGTACTATCTCTGCCCGTATGAAGGAACGCTTTTAGATTTTTATTACCGTACACAACCCATTCATCTTGTTATCATTATCTCCCCCTCTGTTTTATTTTCTACATATCACACACTCTTTTGTTTCATCCTGTTGATTTATTTTCTCTCAAAATTTTTAATTTACTATATATATTCGCCAATAAAAAGAAATATAATATAAATGTATACATTTATTACTTTTTTGTTAGCTGCTGATAATCGTATAATCGCAGTAGATTACGCTCGAGCATTGCCACAGTAACTTTGCCGACAGAAGGGACGAAATAAGATGCCTTTGATGTAACGTCTGGCTCGAAATTGGCAAATGTGGAAAAGTTGATGGAAACAACGCCTGGCTTCAGTATCTTGGTAGGCACTTTGAAATTGGGAGTCGGCACACCTGTTATCACAATGTCTGATTGAGGGATCACATCAAAGCATCCAAGATTGGTGTCTATTGTTTTGCATTTGTTCTCTGAGTCTAATTCTGTAAATGTCTGAATATTGCTTTGATCGACTGAATAGACAGTGGCTCCTTCGTTGGCGAGTAGAGCAGCTAGAGGCCTACCCACAATCTCACTGCGGTTGATGATGGTTATAGTTTGACCCTTTAAGCGAGTTCCGTAGGGTAGACTAGCCTTGTACTGATTGATATACTCTAATATCTAGATGCTTATGATTTAGTACTTGCGTATGTGCATGATCCAGCATGTGTTACCTTGATGATAGCAAGGGGTGTGCAGGGTATAATGCTCTTCATTGAGCCATCGTCGTTCATAAATCGCTTGTTTTGGTATACATTTCGAACAGCCATACTCCCTAAGCCCTCCACATCTTTGAGTGGGCTCACTCTGTTTTGAAGATACAAATCCAAGTGATTTCCAAATATTGGATAGTAGACCATGATCCCATTTACGTCTTTATCCAAATTAGCGTCTATGATGTTTTGCTCCAATGCATCTTTATGGACTTTGATCAAATTGAACCGAACACCTGTCTCATTACAGGATCTTGCTGTCCATTCTGCATACCTTTTCGCAGCCGGGTCTTCATTAGCGAGGAACCCAACCAATGTCGGTTGGATTTTGCGAGTGGAAATCGTCTTTTTTATATGGTTTCTAAGAGAGAATGTCAGTTATAAGACTATTTTCATCACACATACAAGCTCTACCTGAATCTGGAGGCTATTTTCGATGCAAGTATAGTTTTACAGTTTGTCATTATGCAAATTATCACCAGAAGAAAAAGTATCAATGTACCAGGGCGAGCATCCAAGCGGGAGGCAATTAAACTTTTGACAGTTCAGGCCAATAAATTATGTGGTGGCTTGTGTGCCATGTTGATCAAATTACTGCTCATGCATCATACAATATTTAGAAAATGGCCATTGGGATCCATTGCCAACAATACATGAAAAATGTATAACAGATTATGTACACCTTTAGAATCAAAAAGCCTCTGATTGATAAAGGAAATGACGAAAATACCCCTCACCAAACGAAAGAGTATACATCAAGAAGCTCGCAACCCAACGGCATCAACTGTATTACGTTGGTAAAGCTGGTTTCAATAGTTTCCAAAGCAAAACATTTGCAAGATCTGTCAAAGGCAAACCAGCCACTGTTTATAATCAGAAGTTAAGATATGTTAATAGGATCGTTTTCGCTGCCATCTTTCCTGATGATGTTGAGAATATTCATGCGATATAGGATTCTGTTTTATTGCCACCGAGTTTACAATGAATGGATATGCTGTTTGGACAGTCATCTCGAGAGTACTCATCAAAACAAGTAATGGATATCTTTCGATACAAGAAACCGTGTTACTCAGGGCATGTTGTGAAACACTTCAACCTTGATTTTAATCAGTGCACTGCCATAAAATGGCTGAGAACATGTCTTGTCATCAATAGCTGCAGGATAAAGCTTTGCACACAGAGCAACTGGCTGGTTTAACGTTTGTCTGTACACATTTTACATCTTAAGGAGTCATTTATATGAACTAATTTAAGCCAACTCGAAATTCAACATTCAAGCAGGCACTTTCTGGCGAGTAAATCCTCTGATTTTAGTATTTTAGCGTTGGTTGGCTACAATGTATATATGTATGAGTTGAGCTGCATTATTGCAAGATCTTGTTTAGACATATCAGGGCGGTTTCGAAATGATTATGCGTTGATTTTGCATGATTGGAAGATTTAAGTTTCAATCAAGAACGTACTCGAGTAAATCACAGAGGCTTAGAGAGTGATATCATATTGAAGACTAAAAACAATCTGATGTATCATCCAAAGTTAACAAACAAGTGATGATTTCGTGAAATGATGTGATTTTCGGAGGCTGTTGGTGACCATTACTTGTTCCGATCTGGTGAATACAAGCTCACTTGGCATAGAATCCACATGTAAAAATAGCTCTTCTTGTATTAAATGAAAACTTTAATTACTATCAACCAAGGCGTCAGGCTTAGGGAGCCAAGGCTGGCAAGGATCGTCTAATAAACCGCTTCCACGCCCTTCAAATTAATGATCTCTCAAGCTGTTGTCTACAGTATCCAAGGATAAAGCATTGCCCAACACTTGTGTAAGCATGGATCATATATGTCATGTATACACATGTCAGGCTGATTCACCAAATGATTCATTTTTGGAACAATAGAAAGTGGGGGGAGGGGGGCTTTGGCCAGTATAACGACACATCTGCTTTCTCTAACCCTTTCATTTATAGCAATAACTGTTTGATCAAATCTATTTTTAACAGCTGTTTGTCTCTTTTGGTGGCACGACGCACTCATCGATGATGGGACAACTGTGTGCCACATTTTATCAAATGAATTGCAAATTGTCTTGTTGCCTATAATACCTCCTCTCCTCAGAAGCTATTATGGATGTAGGTGTGCACATTACCAAACCGCATTTTACATACAAAAGGCCAGTTCAGTCCATGTTCACCAAGCAGTAAATGTCGCACAAGCCATTAGAAAGGAGGCGGAGATGTGCCTGAGTTGGGAAAGAACCAGACATTGATTTTGTCAGTTACATAAACAAATACTCTTCCGGAAGACGGCATTAGCCTGGATTCATCAAACAACGATCAGCACATCTCTCAGCCTCCTACTCGCATTGCACCGAATGAGACATGAATATAGAAACAGGCTTCTTTGGATCAGTGAATCAGCAGGAGGAGGCAGTTTGCCGCAATGAATGGGCGCATTTGGATTCTGGAAGCAAACAATAACTTTGCAACGGCAGAAAAAGTAAATTAGAGTAATTAGAAAGGTTTCATTCCCCTTTGTTCTTTTTCTCAAACGATTGCAAATTATAAATAGATCCTCCATCACACAAATTATCGCCTCTCTCTCTCTCTTTTTTCTTTCTTTGTTCAATTTTGTGGAAATCATGAAGATTGCATTCATTCATCTATTGCTTGTTGGCTGGATTGGCATTGCGTTGGCTCAAGAGACCAGCCAAGTTGCTACTACAGAGGGCACTCAGACCGCTGCTGCCACTACAGAAGGCACTCAGACTGCTGTTGCTACTACAGCTGCTACCACCGCTGTTGCAACGACTGACGCTGCTGAAACAACTGCTACTCCTGTCGCAACCACGACGACCAATGCTGCCACCACAACATCTTCATCTGCTACAGCCTCTACCACGGACACTGGTGATTGCCTGGAGGCTGATTCGTTTTCGACACATGATTACTTTCCAAACAAACTAGATTTCAGCAAATTAGGTGAGTGAAGGCTGTGTGTAAAGAGAGAGAGAGAGAGAGAGGAGAGAGCAATTGCTAAATAGCAATTATAGATGCAAGCGCTCAATTCAATGTGACCTACTCCAACACCTACAAATTGGTTCATAATATGGCTTTGGATGAATACTATGTGCTCTACTGTACCAAATCCGCCCCTTCATTGGGAGCCACCTTCCAATCAAAGACCTACATTCAAGTGCCTGTCAAGTCTTTTGCAGCTGTGGACACTCGTGCGCTCGGTTTCCTTGATGTAAGTATAACCTGTATTGTACCACACGAGTACAAGCCTCCGTTGGTGTGTTGTGTCTAACGTGGCTCTTTGATACAGTTACTCGGGCAAAGCAACAATGTCGCTTTTGTTGGAAATACAAGCAACGTAACAACTCCATGCAGCACGAATACACCAGCCTACTTTAACCTGAGTGATCCCAATTTGGATCGCACTCGATACGACCTTGCCATCTACCCTAATTCTCCCAGCAATGATCCTAATGGTGTTGGCCTTGGTATGGGATATGCCAACACGCCACTTGGTGTAAGTACATCCAGCGAGGCTTGTGGGGGGCATAGACTCATCCTTTTTTAGAATGCTCAATGGGTCAAATACATTGCACTGTTTACAAACCAAGAGACGTTGGCTGATACCATCTACCAAGACATCGCCACAGACTACAACACTTTCCGCGACAGCCTTGTCGGCCACATTGCTTATAAGCGCAACATCACCTTTATGGACTATGACACCTCTTCGACCAAATTCAACATTATGCAAGATCAATACTTTCAGAACCTCACTAGTGACGCTGGAGCTAAATTGATTGTGCCAACTGTGCTTCAACCTGCTGATCCCTCCGTTATGAAAGGGCAATTACAAAACTCCTCACTTGTGATTGATTTGACTGTCTCATCAGCATTTGGATCCTCCTACGGCAACTGGCAAAGCTGGCTGGGCTTTTCTGATGACAAGATCAGTTCAGCCACAAGCACTCAGGCTGATACATACAAGCAAACCAGAAAATACGTCAATTCTGTTGATGCCCCACCATTCGCCAGAAACAAGCAAGCGTGGAGACTTGACTTGGTGTCCAAAGATGGTGCCTTAGGTAACTGCCCTTGTGTGTGTGTGTGCGTGTGTTTCAATTACTAACAAACAAGCCCTCTAGATTGGTGGACTCGAGGTATGGCAAGACCCGATCTTGTTCTTCAAGATTTGATTCAAGCACAGTTCCCAGATTATTTCAAAACACGTAACCGAGTCTTTCTCAGAGACTTTGCCAACAACGAGTCGAGTCGTACAGCATCTCAAGATAGCTATCAATGTAACCTGAACAGCTGGGAAAAGGCAGCTAGTGTATCCTACTCCAATGCTGCTTCAGATACCCCCACATTGGAGGCCCTGAGCAACAAACTTTCCTTGGGTGCTATTATTGGCATCAGCATTGCAGGTGGCCTTGTCGCACTCTCCTGCTTAGCAACAGCTATTGTGTTGATTATTCGCAAATTCAAGAATGGGGGTAAACGATTCACTCGCCTTCATGATGAAACCATGAACGAATTTGGCGCCTTGGATAGAGACCCAATGATGATGGAGGAGTCATCGTCGCCACCAGCAGCGGCATCAGGAGGCCGTCTTGGAGGCTCTGGCAGAGGCCTTTAAAATCAAATTTCTCGCGTTTGAATCAAACTAACTGTAAATAGGAAAAAGAATGAAATAAAATCAATGTAGAACAAGAGATATACTCACCTTTGTAATACTAAAGCACTTGCAAAATACAGTGCGATTTGAAACTGAGTTGTGTATAAATACAAGCTCTTTTTTACATGTTCTTTTTTACATGTTCTTTTCTCTTTCTTTATATTCCTGCTGAAAAACACACATCTCATGCAACCCACTATTACAACCTGTCCTGCAACCTGCGAATTATGCGGCAACTGGCTTCCGCAACATCAAGTGAGTTGAATGTATATATATATATATCCCACGACAGACCTGTTAACATGGCCATCATCCATCAGGCATCTTGTCCTAGAAATGGCGTTCATCCTTCCCAATGGCAACTGTCAAGTGAGATCCCTGAAGCAGCATTACGGCTATCTACTACACTCGCATTTTCGACGCTACCATCTACAATGTCGTTTGTACCTGCACATTACATTTCATCTCCATACCATGAGGTGGATGATGACTTATTCCCATCCTGTTGATTACAACCAAGAAGCCTGTAGTTGATCTCTGCTTTTATCATATACCTTTTCTAATACTATACATATACAATTCTGTCAATATCTTTCCTTCAGTCAATAAATGATATATATTTCAATATACCAAATTTGGTTATGAGTCATGGTTACTCTTTTGCTATCAAGGACATTTTGATTATGCATGTATACATTCTAAACCTACTGGAACATTCTTTACTAATTAAAAGCGCAATATTGTATAGCAAATTTCTTTGTTTTCCCACTCATGAACCCTGCTTTTTTTTTTCACATCAAATTTATCAAACTAGGTAAATTGATTTAAATGACAAAAATGCACTGTGTGACCAATACATCATCGATTTCTTTTTAATTCCATAAATCCTGATTTATTTCGTATTACCATGCAAGAGAAAAGAAGGGGGGAGGGGAAGCAAAATGTGTGCGATGATGTATGTCTTGCTTTTGTCTTACGAGCTCTCATCACAACGATATAAACAAGCCGGTGAACATGTGTTGCTCGTTAGGTCAGAGTGAGTAAAGTAGTTCCGACTGCTACCATGTAGATATTTGTTGAGATGTCTTGAGGGAAAACATGTTGAGTTTACTATAGAATTTCTTGCATATCTGATAGCCGCTGTCGCCATTTATCAAATATGTCTAGTTGACGTATTTCAAATGGCTTAGGCGTGTTCATCTGAATCAGGAAAACTTTCAAAATGGCTAGACATCATTCGGATCATAAATATTGAATGTACATCATTCCACTGTTGACGTTACAAGTCTAAATTACCAATGTGTTGGATCCACACAAATGCGTTGTCCAGAGCACACGCATACTTTTTAGTATGATTTATATTTCAAACACATGAACGACCGCATGAAATATAGCATAAATGAGACAATGGTCTAGTTAAACTAGGTATAGATAATATAAAAGCATTCGAGTGCAAACACAACGCCCAGCAGCCCTCTGCGTATATTTCTTTTTTGACCAAACCAAGCGTGTCTGAAATTCTCACATACAACTATTCAAGATGGTTTAAATAGCGTTGTTAAGCAAAGCCTTTCTTGCTTATATCAATAACTCAAGTGGCATGTAGAATAAGCAAGTGCATCAGTATGATAGTAGACCCTTTGTTAAGCTGAGCCATAGCAAGCTACTTTAGAGCATCGCTATTGCAGTATGTTTGTCAGTTGCCTAGATGATAACACCCAAACTTAATTCCATGTTGATGCGGCTCAGAAAGCTACAGCAGAACATCCCACCGAAGCTGTCATCTGAACCCAAGAAACGTGCCTAATAACAAGGAGAGATTCTTAACATGTATACTCAAATGCCAGATTTCGAAATGTAGCAGCATGCGGTAGGAACCTACAGGAGTGATATCGGCAGAGATTGAGCATAGCCAAGGCAATTAGACGTCTACAGTGCCTTTTACGATAGCTGCTAGGGTAAAACACACCACAGCCTAGCTGGGATTGAATTTCAGAGCTGCTGCTGCCACTGGCCCTCTGGATAACAAAAATGGACATCCCAAAACCTTTAAGGGGCCATTACACAAGATTTTTATACTCGAACAACAGGTATTTCTCTATACTTTTAGATGTAAAATTGAACGAGGAATCCAATGGTGTTAATTTCAAAGCAATTTTTTTAGTCTGTGAAGAGCAACTGTCAAAAAATGCAAAACACGTTTTCCGGGGAAAAGTCTAAACCCCGTATAGTAAATTGGTCCTAAGACACTTTTACATGCTCCAATGCGTTTCTACGTTTGTTTTGAGCATAGGAACACCTTAGTAGAAAACTTCGTTTTTGAGGTGAAAACCTTCATCATTCAAAATCATCAATTTTTCCCTTGCTACCATAGGGCCGAAATGGCCAGAAATCGATGATCAGCTCGATCCCCAAAACATTGCTGAAAAATGATCCATACCCTAATGTCAGGTCGTAGAACACGATTACGCCTGTTTCGAGGCCGAGATCGCGCTTCGTTGGCGAGATACAAGCGATTTAAACCTTTGATTTTACAGTGGTAAATACATTTGAGGGCTGCTCACTGAACATTGCGCTTATAAACATTTGGTTTGATGGTCTGTAGCTTATCATCTAGCGAAGCAGTGCATTATTTAACTCTTTGTTCATTAAAAAGTGCAAAATTCCCAGAGGATTTCTGTACAGATTTACCCAAAAAGTGTGCCCAATACCCAAAATCGATGAAAAAACTGTTTTTGTAGCAGGTATCAAATTGATTGATTGGCATGCATTGTGTCGTTTGACAGATGGGCGAAAAGGAGGATCGATGTCTCTCGCCCCACTTTGACATAGCTTTTCTTTGTTAATAGAAGCCATATATTATCAAACAAATGAATAGAATTTGATTTTATTACTTTTGATTCAACATTGGGTTATTTAGGTGAGCCCGCTGCAGGCGCGAACTGTGCATCTTGTATAAGGTTGAAGGTATGTTTGCCGTAAGGACGTACTAGTAGCAGTGTATTCAGTACTGGATGTCGCTATTTAAGCAGCATCATAAAGTTGCAATTAGAGATTTTATGGATCTACTCTATTACTTGAATTTTGACAGTTTTACTTTCAAATCATGCAAGAAGTTTTACACCTATCAAGCAATTTAGCTTTATACAACACCAACAAAGACAACGATGCTGCTCCAACACAGGCGTGTGTTGGCATTCCAGCTACTCTGACATGTTTTGATCACATGTTACAAGACAACGAATGCAGGTTCGCAGTAATCGTGTGGAATGCTCTTGGAATCAACTGTAAATCATTACAAATTGTGTATCCTCTCATCTGCTGCGTATACTAACACTAAGAGGAATCATCGATCCAATGCCAAACTAAAACACAGAGCAATCTCTTCAGCTCATAAGCTATGTATGAATATAGCTGTGGATATCGTCAACACGATTTATCTTTAGAGCTTTCCAAATGCTTGATTTAAGGGCACTGCAGCAGAAAAGTGGAGGCAGTTGATTGGTGACAAGTTGCCCAATGTACCTTTCTGAATGCGGTTGTTCAACAAAGACCCAATAGAAGCTCTGTGCGTCACTTGTTGCCACGTCGATGATGCTGATGAATTATCTACATGAAAGCGATCACTTTATACTAGAAAATGAGACACAATGAAATGAATGCGATGACAAATACATCAAGCAGAGTTGAATTATTCCATCTAGTTCCAAACAATGACCCAATCATGACAATAAAACGCGACCTTGTTGTATAGGTTCCCTTTATCATTTTGTGTGTGTGTACCCCCCAAAATCGGTCCTTATTTCATTGAGGCGGCTTCCAACAAAAGGGAAAAAAGCCCTTTTTCTCTTGTTTTCTTTACAAAGTTTCTTTTTTGAAAACTAGCACACACACACATTCCCTATGCAACAGCAGCCACAATCACCTGCTTCGCAGCCTTTGCAAAGACCTCCTTTTCCTCCAGGTCAATCCCAACCTCGTCCCATGAGTTTCAGACCTCAACAGCCACCACCAGGCGTTGGTTATCGTCCTCCTATGCAACCTGGACTTCCTAGACCGGGATTTCAGCCTCCCAATGGCTCTACACCTCCTGCCCAACCGGGATTTCCTGCTGGTAGCGTTCGTCCTGGATTCAACCCTAATCAGCAAAGACCTATGATGAGACCTGTAGGCCAATCTCCCATGCAGTCACCAGGTCCTCGCCCTATGGTTGCTTCTCCCGGCGTCGCTGCTGTTGCTTCTCCTGTTCAGCAACAACAGCAGTTGCCCCAAGAGCCTCCAATGTCACCTACGACTCAAAACTCACCTGCCGAGCACCATAGAAGAAAGAGAATGTATCCTGAGCAAATCACGAAAGCGTATTCTGGCGATGTTCCTGTGTCTCCTGGCTACCCACCTCAGCAACAGCAGCAACAGCCAGCCTATGGATCGCCAGCCATGGCCAGCCAGCAAGTGCAATCACAGTTCATTTCACCCATGGGCACACCTGCTGCCACCACGCCTTATGCTCAACCTCAGCAGCAACAGCCATCTGCTTATGGTCAGCAGCAGCCTCAACAGCACCAGCAACCTGCCTATAACGCGTATGGACAAGATCCTGTAAATCAAATGACCTCTCAGTTTGGTAATATGGGTATGGGTGCTGCTCCTCCCGTAAGTAGTCGCTGTGTATAGGTTATGATCATGTCGCGGCTAACAATGAGCCCTAGGTCACTCCTGCTGTGCCATTGTTGGGAGCCCGTCCCCAGATTGCCGATATTGGATACAATGGACCCGCCATTCGCTTACCACCCAACGTACGTAGCAGTGTTTATTTGGACAAAGAACAGGCTGTGATACTGATGGTTTTATTTGAAATATAGATTTCTGTCACAGATTCTCCTCATGTGAACTGTGATACTTCCTACCAGTGCGCTACCATCAACGCGATCCCTGCCACAGAGTCCTTGCTCAAGAAGTCCAGATTGCCCTTTGCTCTTGTTTTAGCGCCCTACAGAAGCTTAAAGGAGGGAGATGTAAGTCAGAAGCACGGCAGAGGCCTGGGCAAAGATGCTGATGTATGTGTTTGACTAGGAGCCTGTACCCGTTGTGAAGGATAGTGTCATTGCAAGATGCAGACGTTGTAGAACATATATCAACCCGTTTGTGACATTTGTGGAAGGCGGCCAGCGTTGGAAGTGTAATATGTGTTTCCTGCTGAACGACGTGCCAGCAGCATTTGATTACGACAACCAGACTCAACAGCCAGCTGATCGTTGGAAGCGTCCTGAATTGAATTACGGCTGTGTCGAATTTGTGGCACCCACTGAATACATGGTTCGACCTCCACAGGCACCCTCGTTCGTATTCGTGATTGATGTGTCCTACTCTGCTATTCAGTCGGGCATGCTGGCCACTGCTGCTCGCACCATCCTTGATTCCCTGGACCGCTTACCCAACAATGAGAACCGCACCCGTGTCGGTATCATCACTGTCGATTCATCACTCCACTTTTACAACTTGAACTCAAAGCTGAGCGAGCCTCAGATGCTGATTGTCTCTGATTTGGACGATATTTACTTGCCTCAACCTTCTGACTTGCTGGCCAACTTGACTGAAAGCATGTCCACCCTCAAAACACTGCTGGAAAAGCTGCCCGACATGTTCAAGGACTCTGTCAATGTCAATAATGCACTGGGCACGGCTCTGCAGGCCGCTTTCAAGCTGCTGTCTCCTGTTGGCGGTAAGATCATTTGCTTGCAATCCACCCTGCCCAACACGGGTACTGGCACATTGAAGCCTCGCGAAGACGTCAAGCTGCTCGGCACTTCCAAGGAATCCACTCTTTTGAACGCTGCCTCTCCCTTCTACAAGTCGTTTGCTGTCGATTGCTCTCGCTCTCAAGTGGCCTGCGACATGCTTATCTTTGGAGGCCAATATTCTGACGTCGCTACTCTCAGCTGTGTGCCTCATTATACCGGTGGTCAGACATATTACTACCCTGGATTCAATGCTAGCCGTTCAGAAGACGCACTCAAGTTTGCCCATGAATTCTCAGAGTTGCTGGCTGAGCAGATTGGTTTGGAAGCTGTCATTCGTATCCGTGCTTCTCGTGGTTTGCGTATGAGTGCTTTCCACGGCAACTTCTTTATCCGTTCTTCTGACCTTTTGGCTCTTCCCAACGTTCCTCGCGATCAAAACTACGTGGTAGAAGTGGCCATGGAGGACGACTTGAAGGTGCCCACAGTCTGCTTCCAAACTGCCTTGCTCCACACCTCCTGCACCGGCGAAAGACGTATCCGTGTCATCACCATGTGCCTACCCGTCAGCAACTCTATTTCCGAATTGTATGCCAGTGCTAATCAACAGGCCATCACTGCCTATCTCGCTGTCAAGGGTAAGCTCATTCTTATACTGTGAGTATTGCCTGTATTTACTAACGTTTTATCTCGAAACAGCTGTCGAGCGTGGTTTGTCTTCCAAGCTGGATGATGCTCGTGATGCCATTGTGAACAAGGTAGTCGATCTGATGGGTGTTTACAAGGCTCATGTGTTGGGCTCTGCCCAGGGATCGACTCCTCAATTGACAGCACCCGATAACCTCAAGTTGCTCCCCTTGTTTGCACTTGGTTTGATCAAGCACGATGCTTTACGCCAAAGCTCTCAAATCCCCACTGATATGAGATCCAACGCCATGAACATGATCAACACTATGCCTTTGCAACTGTTGATCCCATATCTCTATGCCAACCTCTACTCTTTACACAATATGCCTGCCGACGCTGGAGAATTCTCAGAGAACGGTGTTGTATTCCCTCCTGCCTTGAACCTGACAGCAGAGAATTTGGAGGTTCACGGATGTTATCTTTTGGAAAACGGACAGAACATCTACTTGTGGGTCGGACGCAATGTGGTTCCTCAACTTTGTGCTGATCTGTTTGATGTTCGATCATATGAGGGACTCAAGGGCGGTAAAATCACCCTGCCTACATTGGAGACACCACTCAACAGAAAGGTCAATACACTCATTGGCAAGCTGAGGGAGATGCGCCGTGGCAACTACTACCCTACTCTCTACTTGGTCAAGGAAGACGGCGATCCTTATCTCAGATTATGGTTCTTGGCTCATTTGATTGAAGATCGCACCGATAACATTATGAGTTATCAACAATTCTTACAACACATCAAGGATAGAGTAAGTTGTTAGAGCAAGTTTGCCATGCCACATGTATACTAATCACCTCAATTTAGGTCAGTTCATCATCATTTTAAATAATAAAACAGAATCTATAATATATACACTACGAAACAGCCTTTTTGTTTATCCACATTTCACAAATGTAGCTTCTTTCTTTCACCGTTTTGATTTCATATCTCCATTTTTAATAAAATATCATTCAAAATATAGTTGAAGGAGTCAAAACAAAGTCTAGTTTCTCATCTGTCTCCTCAAGCGGAATGTCACCCACATTCACAATCTGCTCGTTCAAGGACAAGGCAATCGTCTTGGGCCTGTCAATGCCGTGTTCATCTGCCCAGATGTTGCATTTTTTGATGTAGCGATCATAGTAACTGGATTTCCAATGAGTCATCTCTGTCTGTTTTTTTTTTGTTAATTGTGCCATGCATCTAGTTACCCTTTTCCATGTCCAATTCTATTTCGCTCCTTGTCAAATGCTACGCCTGGTACCAAAATGAGATCTAATCCATTGCCATAGTTGTCATCGATTGCTACAAGCGACATTAGTATACATGCTTACTCTATCGTTTGCTTCTCCTCGTACCGTCAGATCGAGGTTGGTCAAGAGGGGGTTCAGGTATATTCCACTTATTCACTGGAAGTGATTCAAAATCGTCAATGTCAAGGATTTCGACCATGTCCATATTGTTCTTTGTGCAGCGAGGAATAAAGCATCTTTTATCTATCGTTTACCGTGTAAGCCGCTTATTCACACAAGTTTTGATGACCATCCTTACCAGACTTGAGCAAATCATGAATAATGTCTGTCGTAATAATCTCGCTATTTGGCATGCTGATGTAAATGCTGATGTTCTTACTAGCACGAAACACATCCATCTCCTGTAACTTTTGTCTCACTGATTCGGCTGCAAGGGAGAGCGAGAGATGTTAGTATACAACATTCATCATCTGCAAGTGCTAATACCAACACTGCTTTTTGAGCTCGGCCGTGCCAAGTGAGCCCAAACGAGAGGCCATGTCTTTGCGCAGCTGCTTTTTCAAACCAACAACAGCCTTGTTCATATTGATTGATAGTTTAAGAGTTTGAAAGGTGATTTATTATTTATTTAACCTCCTGTGATGATTAATTGAAATTTGAGATGGCATAATAGCTTAAGTTTTCAAAAAGCGCATTTGATGCACTTTCTCCTCTCTTTGTTCTCTTTTTTACACTCGATCTTCAATGCGCTTATGTCTTGGAAGAATAGGATAATCAAGGACTACTTTGAAGCAAACAAAAGCCAAATATCATATACTCATTTCTTGAATCAGGTGAAAGAGGAGATATTGAAGCACCTCGAACCTACTGACGACCTTGCGATCTTGGATGGACAGCTCTTTGGCTTATATAAAGCCTCGGTACCTCATGAAGCACATCCTAGCGCGTTCAAAAGACTAAATAGCAGCAAATTCTGGAACATGATTCAGGCCGAACTCAACAAGAACCTCAATGAAGACAGCCTTTTTGAAAGCTTCCAGAACTCTGCTATTGAACTCCTTGACACGGCAAGGGCAACAACCACTTCTTCTCTCAAAAGAAGATTGCAACAGCCAAACGCGTCATCCTCTGCTCCACCACTCTCTGCTGTTCTCCCTGATGATCCTTTTGCTGATGAGTCTCCAGAAGAGAGAGTCCGTAGCAAGATCATAGGATATAGAGCCCAAGCAGACAACAGGGCGAATGACACACACAAGCAAGAGTAAGAACAAAAAAAAGGAATGTAATGTATATGGCTAGCATTTAATGACACTCGACATTAGCCTTTTAGAATATGGGATTTTGGATTTCATTTCTTCATCTGCCACAAAGCTCAAGGATGTTGTGGATCCAGAGGATCTGAAGCACATTGTTGAACGCTCTAAACAGATTGCAAGACGTACAGCAAATGATGTAGATGGTGGCAATCACAGAATGGTCAGAGAGTTTGCTGTTGAGGTCATGGGCTCTGCCGTAAGTAAAGTTAATACGTAGTGGCTTTTGATACTAAAGTTATTTGCTTAATAGACTGATGCTAACGAAGCCAAAGAACATGTTCAACAAGCAAGAAGAGCAATTCGAAGAGAAGAAGGTGCTGGCGAGGACTATGCTTGGCGAAAGAGGGCTATCAAAGTATTAAAGAAGATGTAAGTAGAGGGTTCATAAAGTTATACTGAAGGAGAGGACAGATTATAATCGTCTCTTCATTGTATCTTTTTCGCAGATTGTCGTCATTTTCAAGGGACGGAAGCAGTGAGCTGTACAGAAGACAATCTGAGAGCCACTTTATTGTCACTTTTCTGGGTCCTCTTTTCATGGAGCTTATGAAGAAACACACCACACAATATCACTTACAATGGTAATTTGAAATCAAAACTGTCAGCAGTAGCTATGATGGGGGTATTAATTTTTAACAAATATAGGGGCGATGAAGCTCTATCACAAGAAAAAGAGGCTAAGCAACGTACACAAAAGGATGATGAACGAAGAGCATCAGCGAAAATGCCAGATGCGTGTTTGGCCTTCAACAAGTACAACATGTCGTTCCTCTTACTTGAAGTCAGTGGCCCACCAAACAAAGAAAACCATCAGCACTTCGTTGGAGATCGCGTCAAAATTGCCCGGCAGCTAAAAGAAATCCTCAAGAGTATTCGACTCACCATTGCCAACGGAGATGATGACTTGTATGCACAAATCAAGATTTACGGAATACAAGTATACTGTAAGTAAACATGTCTCGGCTTAGTCAAGATAAGCTAGACTAAACTCGCTTTATAGTGAACAAAATGTATGTGTACTGCCTCCACCAACCTCTTCGCGGCATATACTTTTTCGAGCAAGTCTTAGCCTTTGACTTGGCCTGTGCTCCTGGTCTCGTTTCCAGCTTTGGACCCAAGCTATTGGCAAACTTATGGAAGCTTAAGGTATTTAATACAGTAATCGTTCATTGAACCAGTAATGGAGGATTCCGACCAACCATTTCACCAATATAGCGTTTGATTTGTGATAGTGCATTGTCCATTGACGATTATTTGAACAGTGAAGAAGTTTCAACAAGTGATGACAATTCGGAGGACTCCCGAGACACGCCATATGTTTCCCCAAAAAAACAAAAAACCAAGAAGTAATCCCATCGTATAAATAACTAGCGTTTCGTAATATAGCGTGATATTTACAAAAGTCATCATGCCTTCAGTTGCAAGGATTATCGCTACGTTGCAATCTTATAATTCAATTACTTGACTTTGAATGCTACGGTCTCAATTGTGAAGTGCGTCAAGAATGCCATCCATTTATTAGGTTTAAAGGTTTTTATTAAAGCTCCAAAAACTAAAGTAATCCTGTTGCTTCAAGATAATTCACAGTTGTGAGGAGCTTTGGATTCTCTGCCAAAGACTAAGGAAAACACATATGGGAAGCCTCATTCGACCATCCAGGTGGATGCTGACCAGCACCTCAAAATGCAACAGACATGGGAATGTGTATCTAAAGAGTGGAATTAGAACAGTACTTGGGCGTTGCTATTATTACAAAAAGAAGTAGGTGAAATGAGCTCTAAGCAACGGACTACGATAAGACCATTTTGATAAATAGGCTGACCGAGCACCTTGCTTGTCTTATGGAGACATTTATGGGATTGTTGTCAGTCCCAATCGTGCACATCCATAGTCTACATTTCTACTGACGCTAAGCAACGGACTACGATAAGACCATTTTGTTAAATAGGCTGACCGAGTACCTTGCTTGTCTTACGGAGACATTTATGGGATTGTTGTCAGACCCAATCGTGCACATCCATAGTTCAGTACTCCTACTTCAAAAATGATTACCTTCTTCTGAGAAAATCCGAGTAAAAGGGAAAAAAAGAGAAAAAGAAGAGAAATGAATTTTAAACGAACGCGCCAAGTCACAACCATTCCAATGCCAATGTAAGGGTAAATAATTATCCATATGCATTGGTAACGCTCACTACTAGAAGGTGCATGATCATAATCAAGGAAGCAGTGTTTGATATCGCTTCAGGGCTCATCCATGAAATAAAACTCTTTTTCTTCCTTCTTTTCAAACATTTTTTTAGTTCTAATTGCGCGCAATTCAGTTTCTCTTAAATACAAAAGATGTTTAGTTATTGCAACAAACTCTGGGGCCGACCACTAAAAGTGGTATTTCGAGCTTCGTCCATGCCATCTTCTGTGTCTACCATGGAGTTGCTCCCTACAAAAGATAGTAAAAAATTGCAGCATGATTTAGATTTAATGTTATCTTCGCTTGCAAATTTCGATACCAACAATGATCATCTAGACGACCTGAATACTACAATCCTGCAAGCAAAGACAAAAGAAGAAAAGCAAGAACCAGGCAATGCAGGATACTCGCTGCATGAAGCTTTGTACAGACTTATCGAAAAGATTCAGCAGGCAACACAGCGATCGCTTGACGATCAAAGAGTGGATCCCAATTCCAGGCTGCAACATCAGCTAGACATTGCTTCTCTAGGTGCACTCGTGGATCGAATGAATAAGCAAAGACTCGTGGATCAAGTATGTGATATAAAAGCTCTTGTTATGTGTTGGACATGCATCGTGATTAAACAACCCTCTATACCCAAAGGATTGGATATCTAATTCTGAACAATTAGCGATCGATATCACAGAATTGGTTGCAAAATCATCCTGCTTTTTCAAGATTGCAGAAGAGTACGACGAACAAAGATACGAACTATCACCCATCAAAGAAAGGGATTTATTCTTGTTCCATGTATTTAGCAAAATCAATCGACAATCAGGGAGAAGAATGATTAACCAAGATGCAGAGATTAAACCTAGAAGAGCATATCGAGACGAAGAAAGCGACGATTTGATTTCATTGATCCATAGAGTCTCCAGCAGTAATAGCAAATACGCAGATCAAAGAGCCATTTTGAAACGTCGCCCTCCTTGATCGAAATGCTATACTTTATAAATAAACAAGTACTACATTTCTTCTCCTTGGTCTCCTTGCAAATACACAAAAGATCGCGATACAATGCCTTGTTATTCATTTTTTTTATTGTAAATGCTTCATAATTATGTGTATATGTATGTTTCAAAAATTTACTCTTCCATAGCTGTACTCTTAACCACAGAAGACTCTTCCACAGACTTGTCTAAACCACCTCTATAAATTTCAGTGTTCCACTTGGGGAAAACACGCTTGTAGAGACACATCATGATGGTATCTTGCTGTGTCAGAGTGCCATCGAATATACACTTCATGTAGCCGTGTGTACCCAGTGATTCGCTGATATGGCCCACTCGACCGTATTTTGTTGTGAGTTGAACGGGCTTGAACCAATAAATATCCTCGACATTGAAAAACATGAATCGAATAACGGCTGATCTCTTGTGACACTTGAAGGGGTGACCACTCAAGATGATACGCTTAGCAATGATACGCTTGACATCGACATCCATAAATGTACCTGAGGAGACCAGAATTGGCTCTGTAGAATTGTTAAGTATGAGTATCCACTTTAGCCAGCAGCATAATATACAACATACCATTCACATTGTCGGTTTCCTTGTAAAACATCACTGGCATTTTACCAAACACAACAGGTCCGTAAATAGTAGCGACATAGGAGCGGCCCATCTTCATGAATCTCTCGAATTTATGCACATGGTTGGTGCCCTTGTTGGTATTTTGAGAGTAGATGGGCTTGACATTGTATCTTCTAAAGCCCATGTGCATGACCATAGGGTCCTTGGATCTGACGGTTTCTTCGTATGCATTGTCACGTTGCACCTGCAAGTTGATGAGGGACATTTTGTGTTCGTATTGCAAAAGACCAAACAAGATGAAGGGTCTGGTTCTATCGTAAGCCTCTACAAGCAAAGGCATCAGTGTTTTGATCCTGCAAAAATCCTATAGACATGACTTACCATAAGCTTGAAGAGGGACGTTGCTGATCCAAACAGTGATTCTTCTACCAGGCTTCACGTTACCCACAATAGCTTGATTCACCACACGCAGCTTGGTGCGACCAAAGTTTTCAAATTGGAAAATTCTGCTGTAATCAATAGGCAAGTTCTCATAAGGATCCCAGGGCGAAGTTCTGAAGGACTGAAGACCACGATAACGGGCAAAACGTTCTCTGGCTGTGATGTGCATGGGTGTATCGATCTCATCAGGGAAATCATTGTGGTTCTCAAATTCAGTTTGTCTGTTCTTGAGATACTCTTCGTATTGTCTGGCTTCTTCCTCGGCATCGAATTCATCCTTGTATGTATCCTTGGACTCCATATCAATTTCCTCGTATTCCTCCTCCTCGTCAGGGAAAGCACTGGCAGCAGGCTGAACAACGTCATCGTCTTCTTCTTCTTGTTCCATCATGGCATCGTCCTCGTCCTCTTCCACATCACTGTACTCGGCATCATCATCATCATCGAAAATCCAAGCGGCCTGGTAAGAGGATGTACCCTTGGGCACTCTCTTCTTGGTTTGCTCCTCGCCATCCAAGTTACGCATACGACGCACACGAGCATCTGCCTCGGCCAACTCCTCTTCTGTAGGCCATGTTTGCTCGTTTTCCATGAAATCAGGCTCGTTCTCAGCAATCAGATCGTCTTGTTCTTCAGGCTTGGGGGTATCAATGATTTCAATGTCTTCTTGCATGTCAGATGCGCTGTTGGACACATTGGCGCTGGTGATTTGTTGGATCTGGAAGTCACCAAAGTTTTGCAAATGAACCAGACGATTGGCATTGAAGGGGTTACCGCGAGCATAACCAGTGACCTTCAGGGTACCTGTCTCAGCAGAGGTGGGATCAAACTCGACTTGCTCGGCCAGCATGTAAGGATGGTTGTCACGCCATGACATGGGCTTGGGACGTTGAGCTGTGATGAAACGCAAGGCGCTGATACAGTCGGTATCGGTATCCAAAGTGAACAAGTGCTCTTCTTCAGGGAAGAATTGCTGGACAAATGCAGTCAATGACTTTCTGGTACTGGTGCGAAGCTTGGCGGGTGTATTCTCAATGTTCTGAACGACAGGGACGACGTTGACGATACCTTGGTTGAGGATGGCGAGCAAACAGTTGATGCCAAATTGATCCACCTCCACATCAGCAGACATGAGAAGGATGCCGAAATCAGCAACCTTGAAGGCATCAATCACATCGATAAAGTTGCGCTTGAGAGGAACCAGCTGGATCTTTTGCTTGAAACGCTCCACATTGACAATGGTGGCTTCTTGAGTGGCATGAGCGGGCATCTCAAGAGCCAGGGATCGGTAGATGGCTTCAATGGCTGCTTCTACATCGCTGTCAGGGCACAATGGCAAGACAGGAATGATCTTGGGGGCACCTTGACGGCCCTCAAAGATACGGCTGATGCGGGTAATGTCCTCACGCTTCTTTTGCTGGATAATCTTGGCGGCATGGCGACGATCGGCTTTGCTGACAGTCTTGACATTGTTGCCTTGTTTGACAGCATTGCGGTTGATTTTACCCTTGGAAGCTTCTCTCAATGCACCCTTGGAAGCATGGCGACTCTTGAAAGGCTTGTTGGACTGGTGAGAACTACCAGCTCTATGACGATGTTCCATGGTTGTTGTGTTAAAGTTGTCAATGGAAAGAAGAAAAGCTTTTTTTCTCTATGGATTTCGATATTTTTTCTTCCTGTTTAGACAGTCACCGTTTGACATTTTTTCCTGGAAATGGTTATCCCAAATGGGCGGATGTCTTTTGTATCAGCCACTTGTAAATCATGAGCATCAAAGGCATCCACCCACTCCACAGCCTCAAAGGACATCAGGCTCCAGTGCTGACCGTTGAGTACGCAAAAGACTCGTTTCTGGGCCAGGATCTGATTGCTTCTGGATCAGGTACACATTTACATGATCTGTCAAGAAGCATGGCCGTTACTAACATTTGACATGTCAGAGGATAACACTTGCAGAATATGGGATTTGAGGTCGAAAAAGGTGCTCAAGGGCATCAAAAATCTCGATGCTCCAGTAAGTATCTACCTCACGTCTTTCAAAAAGATGGCCGTCAATCTAACCGTTGGCTTGGATCAAAGGTAACAGGCATCAAATTTGCTAGAAAGAATCAACCGTACATCTACCTATCATCAGGAAACAAGGTAACCATGGTAATGCCCTTAATCCAAGTAGCAACTGTCTTAATGCATCCATGTAGGTGTTGATCTATGATCTCAGATCAGAGGGCATTATTATTACCGAGCCAACTCAAGTTTATGAGTTTAGTAACGATGAGATCAACAGTGTAAGATTGCTTTGATGCATGAATTTTGCCAGAGTTATTAACAGACCAAGGTTTTGGCTATAGATTGACGTCAACGAGAACAACAAGTTTCTAGCAACTGCAGATGATGAAGGCGTTGTCAATATTGGTAAGAAGTTCAATTAGATGAAGGGGGAAGACATAACCAACATCTTGCTCTCTAGTCGATTTGGGCAGCCACAAGATCTACAAGAAAACATCCAAAAAGCACAGCAGTGTATGAAGCCATTCTCTATACAAGTCGACTCAACTAAATCAGCACATTTGATAGATCTGCATGTCTGCCAAGTTTAGAGCAAAGAAATCCTGGGAAGTCTGGTCTGGAGGCATGGACAGCAAAGTGTATGAATGGGATTTCTCTCGAGGTCTACCAACAAACATTTACGACATGAGTAAGTTGTGCAGCAGTATACGTCTTGTTGGTCGGGTGTCGCATTAACCAACAAGCAACATTTTAGCGCCCAAGGAGCCTTCAGCAATTCAAATGTTCAATCCTCCATTTGTATACAAGATTGCCACCTCTCCTGACGGTGAATGGGTAGCAGCCAGCTTGGGCGATTCCACGATTCAATTACTAGCACCGCCCAACAAGAAGCAAAAGAAGCATTTGCGAGAGATCAGACTGGAAAACGGCCACAATTCCATGGTCAACTGCTTGTAAGTGATGCGGCAATGGATCTAGCCCGATAGTATCAATATTCATGCATGTTATCAGATCGTTTTTGACAGGTGAGGACAAGTCTCTGCTCATCTCTGGAGCAGCAAATGGCAGAGTTGCCATGTGGGATCACAAGAACCAAGAAGCACCCCTCGGTGGCATGTTTCAACTAGATGAGGGTTTGGGAAAGTTGAACAGTCTAAAGGCATTTGACATGGATGGTGCTCTGTACATTGCCACTGCAGGCACCAGCAAATCCAACGATGGTGCCTTGCATATTTATCAACTGGAATAAAAAGCCACTGCGCCTTATGCTGAAGGATTAAGGGTCACTGAGCAGTTGTAGGTTATGGAAACTGCGTGACTCTATTACAAATTCAAATGTTTTTTTTCCATGATATCGTATTGCCTTTTGCTCTCTCGTATCCTTACAAAATGATTATTCCTGTTCGTTGTTTCTCTTGTGGTAAAGTTATCGGTAACAAATGGGACAACTACTTGTCTTTATTGCAAGCTGAATACACTGAAGGGTAAAATTCCAAGCGTTGATGTGATTGTTGTAAACCAAATGTTGACTTTTTGTATTTAGTGAGGCATTGGATGCTCTTGGACTCAAGCGTTACTGTTGTAGACGTATGGTCTTGACCCACGTTGATTTGATTGAGAAACTCTTGCATTATAACCGTAAGTACAAGAGACATCTCGTAGGATTGCGCTCACATGCTGACATGCCATTACTTTTTCTGCCAGCCTTGGAGCGTTCAAGAGACCGTGGACGTGCTTAGAATCTAGACAAACTATAACCCTCCTTCTCAACCTCTTTATTTCTTATTTCGAATCGACATGTTCAATCCAACTTTCAACAATTCTCTCCTGTACAATTCTCAAATATCGAAAACAAGTCGATATTTCTCATATAATCACTCGCGCGCAAACAAACAATTGGTCATTTTATGGTTTTTTTTTCTGACACTCGCCTACAAGATGCAGTGAATAAATCAGTGTTTTCTTGAACTTGGCAGCCTTCTTTTACCGTAGATTTGGTTATGGATGGTTTGAAGGAATGCTCGGGAGGACAGTGCTTTGTTAAGGGATGGGATGTTGGGGCAGGAGTGCTGTGTATTCAACGGATAGTACAGTGAGGATATCTATGATCGTGTACAAAATAGCTTATACTTGAGCTTTTGATTGCGAGGGAGCTGTCAGAAGAATGATCTCGAGTATACGTGGCTGTTCCTGATTTCATGGCTCTATACCTAGTCTCAAATGTTGACAGATATGGATGTCCTTTTTTTGAAGTGAGCAACCTGTACCTTGGTTTATATGTAGCATCTTGGCAGTGCTATCTCAAAGAGGTACCAGTGTTAGATTTCGTGGTAAAGCATTGGTGATTATATATCAATGTGCCAAATTTGAATACATTTGGTCATGAATATGCTCACCACATGTTGCCTGAATTCTGACTATTATCACATCTATATCCATTCTCTCTGCTGTAACAACAAGACATTGTTCATATTGATTGTGCATATCAGTAAGCCTCGTCGTGTGGCCTTGTTCTTTATGAAATCAAATCTAATGCAGGATGTATATTTCATTGTCTAATGCTCTTTGCACAACCTAAACTTTGCGGTGACTGCGCGCGTACATGCACAAATATTTCAAATCAAAGCATATTGCTCGACACTCTTTTCTCTTTCTCTCTCTCTCTCTCCTCACTAGACATCATTTCCACACACACACACACATAAAAGCCATGCTGACTGAGCTTGGTAAATACGAGCCCTATGGCAAAGTGTTTCTAGAAAACAAGCCTCATCTGGGCCAGGAATCCAACGCAAATCCCGTCATTGACTTTTCAGCTATCGATACTACCATGGACGCTAAAATGATACCACCATCAAAGACAATGCACAAACTATTTAGCGTCAAGGACAACATTACCATTGATGTGGGCGACCGCCTAGACGAACGAAACTTGTACGATACCGGCAAACTCTACAATCCAGCATTGCAATTAGAGCAGGAAGTCTATGTCAGAGGATCCACAGTGGTGTGGAGTCGAGCCGGCTGTGTGATCAAGACCTTTGACTACAGTGCAGAGATACAGCCAATCCAGCAAGTTCTGTTTGCTTGGTTTCCAGTAACATCCGCCTTCTTCAAGAACGATCCGACCAACAAGCCTGCCATTGACGCTGTATTAAACGACTTTGAAGGGGACAAATACCTGGTGGAAGGCTACTGGGACAAAAAGGGGCCACAGTCCATCATGAACCTCAAGAACGCTGCAACAAACAAAGACGAAGACGCAGAGGAAGAGACAGACCCAGTCAAGCAATTGAGGCCCCTGAACAATATACCCGAGATCGACGAGAAAGACGACTCTCTGCAACGACGCACACTTTGCATTGTGTTTCAAGACTGTATCAAACTGCATTGCGAAGACGGCATCCACGTTACTGCTCATATACCCTTTGAAATCGACCATGTAGTACCGCTGGATATGGGCGTGCTTGTCAGCCGAAAGTATGTCCCTGACAAGTGGAAGAAATCAGCAGGCCGTCCTCGATCATCCAGCATCACCAATCTGGCCACGCTGGCTGCTGGCATGAAGAAGCCGCCCTCTTCTGACGATACCTCCTCCTTTTTTGTTACTGTCACTCACCCCCTCAAAGGCGCCTGCCCTGTCAAATCCAAGGATGTCCATCATAACGGCATCTCCACATTACCCGAACCACTGACGAGTCCACAGCGATTGCTGTTTGCCACGACCAAAGTGTCAGACACTGGCCGATTGCCCGTCATTGTGACACTCAACATCAAGGAGAACAGACACTACATTTGGACCTATGAACGACGCAAAGAAAAGAACCAGCAAACAATACCAGCACCAGCTAATATGGCACCACCTGTCAAACGCAAACCACACAACAGCCATCATGCCGCACCGGCTGCTGCCATGCGAAAAAAGTTCAAACCCGGAGCTCCGCCCAGTACGAGTCGAAGCAACAACAAGAAATACCACCACCACCACCACCACAAGATACCACCAGGCTCGCCTTCACGATCACATGCTCAGTTTCATGAAGACTATGTATCAGACGAAGAAGTGCTGCATGAAAACGAGGTAGAAAAGGACATTTACAACGAGATGCTGGATCCCAGTGAGATTTCGCTTCGATTGTTGTGGCGAGAACCAGCCTACAAGTAAGTGTTAGTCGTGTGTCTGATGCGAACAATCACCTCATGCTTTGCCCGTCACCAAGGATACCAGCCAAACTAAAGACAAGCAGAAAGGTCAACTCGGAAGCATTCTTGATCCACGACCTGAATGGCCAAGAGCTTATCTGTATCATCAATCATTCCATGGGCCATCTTCAAGTGATTAATCTGGCAAAAGCCACGCATCTGGTAAGCAACTGCATTGAAATGAAGATACCAGCAAAATCCGCAGTTCCCATCCATGCCACGCGCGACGGCTACAGCGACCTCTTGTTCCTGGACGCCTCCAACCGACTGCAGCTGTTTATCGATGCCTCCATGAAGCGCATTCCTCTCCGCATGTCGTCGAGTACTGTCACCAAGCTCATTGATCCCGTGTATGATCGCTTTACTGCTGTTACCGAAAAAGGCATGATACGATGTCAGTTGCATGGCCGCCCTGAGACGTCGCTTGTCCGAGATTGCTTTGCTGCCATTGACTGTGCCAACACGCTGTATTTTCCAAAGATACTGGCTCGCTTCCTGTCGCTGCAAGAAACGCCTCCAGACGACGACCGCATCTGCATCAGCGAGTGGGAGAACTTTTTTGTGGCGCTCTTGTCCTTTCTGCGCGTGCAAAAGCAAGGCTACTACTATCGCGAACCCAGCACCAAGAGCATTTCGTCTCGGGAAATCCAGCTGCAGCAGATTCGTGCCTCCAACAATGATTTCCTGACAAACGAGCTTGGGTTTCCCTCGGCTGCAGCTGCTCATCACTTTGATTTCCTGCTGGACGAAAACTACTTCAAGGGCATCCCGACACGGTGGATTGATCGCGTGGTGCACAGCATATCAGACGACGCCATCATGGATATTTCAGTGTTTATCGAGATTGTCAACAGTCTGCATGTGGTGTACGAGGACTACCGCATCAAAAAGTCAATGATGGTGCACGCAAACACGCTGGGCTACTTGTTGATGCAGTGCGCCATCATCCTAAAGAACCAAAACTACATTGACTACTATGCAAACCTGGGTATTCAGCCTTCGTTTACTGGAAACTGTAACGTATGATGCTGTGTGTTTTACTACTGGATGGCTGACCTCTTTCTTTCTTTCTTTCTTTCAAATAGTGCACCTTGTGGATAACCCCATTGTCGATGAAATCTTTACAGAGCCACCCAACATTCAAGTCTGCCTGCGACAAATGACGCCCTACACCACATCGAGCCCCACCCTGTTGAGTTCCTTTGGCGTAAACACCCTGGAAACGTCGCTTGGTCACTGCCTGAACACATATGCAAAGACAATCAAGGAGCTGTGGTCCTTGTACGGCGCCATTAACCACGTCTCTGGCGACAAGAGCCTGCTGCTGGAGCGCATGATTCTTCACCGCATTACGCGCAAGGACATTGGACTCCTGATCGAGTCTCTGGCAACCCCCATCTTGCATGTGCTGGATGACCTCAAGACAAACCCGTTAGTGCACTGGACCAAGGAAGCATACAACATCATTGGGAGAGACGACATTTACCAGCAGCTTCAAATGAAGGTAACGGTGTGTGATCCCAATACAGACACGTTCAAGCTGCCCTTCTTAAAGGCAAGTAATATATGTAAGCCCCCCTGCCAACACAAACAGGAGTCTCACACCTCTGATAGGATTCCGATCACCCGCAAAACATGAATGCCATGATGAAGGACTACTCTGCAACGCCTGTCGTCAAGTGTGTCTATGAATCTGATGTGCTCAACATGGAAACAGAACGTCTTCGATTTGGCTTTGGCGGTTTCATAGAAAAGGTACGCATCATGTTGGACGCGACACGTATACCAGACCATGTGGTGCCGGAACAGCCTGGTCTCAGCGACGAAGATTTGGCAGCAGAACATCAGTCCCAAGTGGCCATGCTGGTCCAGCGCACACTGTCTCTTGCTGCTGGTCGCGCCATTTACGCCTACGGCACACACGTCCCTGATTTGACCAAAGCACTGCCCTCGGAGACCATCAATTTGTCTGCCAAAATCTTACCCCTGCGTACCGTAGTGGCAGTAGACGACTCTCAGTGGAGCAAAGAGTTTCTGCACTGGCCCCAGTTCCACAACGGTGTGGCTGCTGGTTTGAGAATAGCGCCGAATAATCAGTGCAGTGATTCCTGGATCGACTTTTGCGTGCCTCAGGAACTGGATCCTCAAAGCGGCGGCATCCTCTTGGCTCTGGGCTTGAACGGCATTCTGAAGAAGCTGCCTCTTGTGCACTGGTACCGCTTTGTAACGCAGCAGTGCGATCTTGTCAATGTGGGGTTCATCCTGGGAGCTGCAGTTGCGTACAGAGGCACCAAGGATATCAAGGTCACCAAGGTCCTGAGCGTGTATATTCCAGCACTGCTGCCGCCTGAATCTGCGTCGTTCAATCACTCCAACTCGATCCAAGCAACTGGTCTGCTGAGCATGGGGCTGGTCTACATGAACTCGTGCGACAGACTCATGGCGTCCATCATGCTGCGTGAAATTGCCAAGCATGCTTACACGGACCCGTCTACCTTGGATGCAGATTACGAAGGCTGTGCTCTGGCTGCTGGCTTCTCTCTGGGCTTCATGACACTCGGCTTGGGTGAAAATGCGTTGCCTGTGGTGGATCCTCAACTGAGAAACAAACTGCACAGCTTGATGACCGGAAGAACATCTGAAGAAGCGACCAGTTCAATCAACCTGGATGTCACATCGCCTGGCGCTACAGTGGCACTGGCACTGATGTATCTCAAGACTGAAAATAGCCGTGTGGCAGAGGGCATTGAGCTGCTAGAGACACGACCCTACCTGAACTATGTGCGCCCTGATTTCCTGTTGATGCGTGTGGTAGCCAAAAACTTGATCATGTGGAGCACCATTCAGCCTACTTTGGACTGGATTGATAAGCAGATACCAGACTTTCTCAATGAGGAATTGAGGGATAGTAGCCCTACTCTGGATGTCGAGGTTTGGAGGCAAGCACTGATCAACATTATCTGTGGCGCCTGTCTGTGTATCGGCTTGCGCTTTGCTGGTTCCAAGAATCCTCTGGCTTTCGGTACACTGTTGCACCGTCTAGACGCTTTTATCAAAGACCTCAGTCTGCCCGAAGCAACGCCACAGCAACGCGTCACCAAATGTGCCATACGAACTGGTATAGATGTCCTGTGCACAGCAGCAGCCATGGTGATGGCGGGCACAGGCGACCGAGAACTCTTGAAGCGCTTGGAACAACTGCACCATCGAGTGACAGACGACATGACGTATGGTAACCATATGGCAGTTTCCATGTCGCTGGGTCTGCTCTTCATGGGCTTGGGTGGCTATACTTTGACAACATCCAACGAAGCGATTGCTGGCCTACTGTGTGCTTTTTACCCCTTTTATCCCATGACGACTGGAGACAACAGGTATCATCTGCAGGCATTTCGACATTTATGGGTGCTGGCTGTGGATTCACGTTGGTTGATGCCATTTGACGTTGGCAACAAGAAGCCATGTCGAGTCCCCATCAAGCTGGAGATTTACAATGACGATGGAGAGGGCAAAGTGCGTCAAGTGAGGATCGAGGCACCATCCGTTGTACCTGATTACAAGCTCATCAAGTCGATCAAACTGGACGGGGACAGATATTGGCCGCTGTCAGTCAACATGCTACATGACGGCAAATACCAAAACTCCATCATCAAATCAGGCGTCATCTTTGTCAAGCGAAAAGACAAAAAGAAGAGCTACGAAGAGGATCCCTATGGTAAACGAAACTTGTTGACATCAAAGTAAAGAAGGCTATTCGAATGGTGTGAAATCTAAACATTTGGGTTTATTTTTAAATGTAATAATAAAAAGAAAGAGAAAGAAATTATCCTTCTACATCTCTCTCTCTTTTGTCATTTTCGATTAGATAAAAAAGCAATCAGATCATATCAACATCCTCTGGTTTTTTTTCCTGTTAAATAAATAGAGGTAAGAAAAGGAAAAAGGCGAGAGTTGTGCGAGAGTATACAAAATAGAATAATAAGCAAGTTTTTTTTTTTGTGTGTGTGGTGGGCAAAAGGAATATAAGTTTTGGGTGTGAGTGAGAGTGATGATGATAAAATTAATGGCAGTTCAATGAAAAAAGAAAGACATTGAGAAAAGAGAGAGAGAGAAAAGGAAGGGGAGATACATCAATAAGTTAATTTACTTGGGAGGACTAGAGTATAGAGTAGAGCAGAGTTAGCAAGAGATCCCATCATCGAATCCACACACATGATATCCCCCTCCCACTTACTTGTAAACAATCTTTCTAGTCTTGAGAGGAGCCCACTTGAACTTCTTGAGGTAAACAGATAAAGCAACTAAACCAACAGTGATGACAGTGGCCTTCATACCCATCTTCTTACGCTCATCGTGCTCGGGCTCAGCAGCCCATGCAAGGAAGGTACAGACATCCTTGGCCATTTGAGAGGCAGTAGCGGGAGTACCATCCTCATACTCAACAACACCATCAAAGAGGGTTTGAGCCATAGCAATGGCACCACCAGGGAAATAGGGGTTATAGTTCAAACCTTCACGAACTTCAACACCTCCAGGGGCATCAACATAACCTGTGAGAAGAGCGAAAACATAATCCTGACAACAACATTGGGATGAGTATGCTTTCTATCAAATCAGTAATCTCTATAAAAAAAAAACTCACCTCACCACCATGACGAGCCTTGGTGATCAAAGAGAGATCTGGGGGCAAGGCACCAGCATTACCGGCACGAGCAGCTTCATCGTTGGGATAAGCCTTGGGCATATAATCAGCAGGCTATATACACACATGTCAAACAAATGTTAGCAACCCTGCAAATACAACTCTGGATTTGTTTTCTTTTTTTTTTACCTTGCCAGGTCTCATAAACATCTCACCGTTATCATCAGGTCCATCTTGATATTCGAATTCCTCGGCCATAGCCTTGACCTCATCCTCACTGTGAGAGACACCGATCAAGTTTCTCCATGCGATGCGATCAAGAGAGTGACAAGCGGAACAAACTTCTCTGTAAACTTGATAACCACGACGAATGCTAAAAACAAGCCATCACATTTAGTTGTCGAATCCTCTTTCTGTGTGTGTGTGTGTGTGTGTGTATGTGTGCAAATGATACGTACGAAGCATGGTCAAAAGTATCCAAAGGACCACTGTGGGGCCAAGGATGGCTGGGAGGGTGAAGACCTTCATCGGCCATGTTGGCAGAGGCATCGACGTACATGTAGGTCAAAGCGGTGGCACCAATGATACCAGCGGTGACAGCAGTAGCTTGCTTGTTGGAGTGCTATTGAAAAAACGATAAATATGGCTGTTGTGGCGTATTGAAATCATCAACTTACACCAGCGAAACTAGACTTGGTTGAAGCAAAACGAGTCTATTCAAAGATGAAAATGTGGGGGTTTAATCTTCAATGTTTTTTGTTGTTGCTTCGGCTTGCTCGCTTGTTTTTGATTATATATACCTGTTGAGACAATTGCTTAACAGAACGTCTAGCAGTTTGAGAAGCAATTCTAGAGAACATATTTCAAACTTAAAAACAGAGTAGGGAGAGGGGGGGTTTTATTAGAAAAAAGAAAAGAGGTTAAAGGGTAAGAAAAGGATTTTTCTTTACAAAAATCAACCACCTTCGGGGTCCATAATCAAAACAATAGGAGGGAGCTTTTACAATCAGGTCAACCTAATCCCCAGGGTGATGATGAGACTTTTTTTTTTACCACAGGCGTCAGAGAACAAGTGGGTTTTGCAAAGCCGGAGTTGAGCGATGGGGATGTTGTGTAAAAAGCATTGCAATTCCTTGATCTGTATGGTTGCTTAAAGATGTGGCATTTCTACATTTGACAGGTAGCAACCAATGCGTTGCCATGGCAACTAAATGATTTTCTGATCTGAGGGTGTATACCATGTCCATTGAACCAGATGCATATCAGATGTGGACATTGGAGAATACTTTTCAGTTTCCATGGCATGTGTTGATAGTCAATCATGGATGTTTTGCTCGGTATTTTGTATCAACATTGGATAGACATGGTCAATGTATACCTTTGTATATGCTATTGTCATCAGGAACATGATGTAGTATGCAAATGTCGTTGCCATCCAAAGAGCATTGCCTTGATCTTCATTAAATATCCGCAGAAAGCTTTACTTCTACGTCACCTCTTGGTTTTCTCGTTTGACTGAGCGAAAAATTTTGTTCTAATCCTTTGCCAGATTCACCAAAAGGAACCAACACGTCTTCTTCACTATACATACAACAAAATGAGGTATGCATATATACCAAATTCTAGCACGCATTGATTGATAAAATGTATCAAATGTTGATACTAATCCCCTTCTCTCTAAATGTAGCTCCATCGCTAGTAAGCCAAGATCAGAGATGACAGAGGAAGAGCTCCGTCAACAAGAAGAGCTTGAATTCAACACTGGTCCACTTTCAGTTTTGCAACAATCCGTTAAAAATAACAATCAAATCTTGATCAGTTGTCGCAACAACCACAAATTGTTGGCTCGTGTCAAGGCTTTTGATCGTCATTGTAATATGGTGCTCGAAAATGTCAAGGAGGTACGTGAACATTGGCAGTTAGTCAATGTAGATGTGTATACTCACTCGACTCGCTTGTAGATGTGGACCGAGACACCTCGTAGTGGAAAGGGAGCAAAGGCTAAGCCTGTAAATAAGGATCGCTTTGTCAGTAAGATGTTCCTTCGTGGTGATACCGTCGTTCTCGGTAAGTGAGATGATGAATGGATGGGAATGATTGACTAAATCATTATGTCTATAGTTCTCAGAAACACTGTATAAACAAGATCAATATAAAACACATTCCATTTCTCTCTCTCTCTCTGTCTACTTAACCTACTCCACATGCAAGAAACCTACACATTTTACTCAATTTGCGAAAAGCTTATCACAATAAACAAGACGATTACATCTCAAAAAGTTGGAGGAGGATCAAAAAGTTATTCTGCCAATGTAGATTTACATGCTTTACACGTACAACAGCAATCTATCGATAATGGGGAAACTGCACATCATGCGGATTTATGGAGGATTAACGTAAATCCATCATACCAGTATGGAATTCAGTTGAAAAATCTAAAGAATGGGAGACAGCCGGATGCTATGATGTGGAAACACGAGTCTTTTATTGTTATTATGATTAGAAAGTCCAGTTCTCGCAAGCCAAGCAATGGTGTGTAGGCTTGGTTGACGCATCATGGCTATGAGGAATATACTCGTTCTTGAGTGATGGTGATCTGATGACCGCTGGTTTGCCATAGTATCGACCTGGCATGGACGGACGAGCATAAATCAGAGCCATCACAATGATCAGCATGTGCACTGGGATCAAGGCAAAGCAGATGGAATACACTTTGGCTAAAAAGTACGATTCAAATGTATACAGTTTCTCATGACAGCCTTGCAAAAGCGATTCTTGAGAGCAGTTTGATTTGTACCTTGCATGATCTGATGAATTTTCAAATCCACAACAATGTAAATTCTCTTGCAATGCGTAATGTTCATCGGGTGTAAAGTCATATCGCCATTGCATGCCAAGTTGTGTCTTTAAATCCCATGTTGTTTCTCTGTAGGCGAGATAGGCTACAGTGGTTAACAGTGCCAGACATGGCCATAGTAGGATTGTGTGGCATGCCAGAAAATGTCTATCTTTTCTTTGGACAGCGAAAATGCCAATGACAGCAGTGATGACACACAAAAAGGAGGTGCAAAATATAGCTATACAATGATGGCAGGAATTAGCTCTACGAGAATAGCAAAAGTGAGAGTTGCTTTTACCACTTAGTAAATCCCTATTGACAATAGTGACAAGGACAGCTTTGCTGTACCCATTCGAATACGAGCTCAAAGCACCAATGAGAGATACAAAGCCATATGAGAAAAGCTAGAAAGATTGAGTACAAGGTATTGCATTTCATTGTCCAACAACATACTGTGCAGCTTGATATAAGAATAATCCATCGAGAGATGGTTAATCCCAGGTAAGATTTAGGCTTGACAATGAATTCACTTTCTTCCATAAAGATCAAAAAAGTAGTATATAAATGTTGAAGGGCATCCAAAAGCTTATTTTTTTTTTGTATCTTTATTCCGTGTATTGACCAAACATGCAAATAAACAATGGCAATGGTTCATTTTCGAATGTTGATGGCGATGAATATTGGCAGGAGAGACTTGCTACAAGAACCTGGTCTTGGAATCCTGCAAAAAACGAGGCAATACCACAGATAAAATGCGTTACACAGCGTAAATAGCTTTGATCAGGCTATAAAAGCGTCAATTAGACTGTAGAAGCGCTGATTAGACTGTAGCAGGTGCTGATCACACTGTAATAGGCTGTAAAAGCCTTGGCCAGGCTATAAACTCGTTTGCCAGACTGTAATAAGAGTTGCTAGGCTATGACAGGTATTTGTCAGGCTGTAGCAGGCGTTTTCGAGGCTCTAACAGGCGTTTGCCAGGCTATAACAGGCATTTGTCATGCTGCATAAACAAGCGTTTGCGAGGCTATAAAAGCGATTGCCATGCTGTAATAATGGGTGGTTTTCATACTTTAATAATAGGCGTTTATCAGACTGTACTAGGCGTTTGCTAAGCTGCACTGGTCAGCGTTTGCCATGCTACAATAGGCGTTTGCCAGGCTGTACTAGGCGTTTGCTAGGCTGTAATAAAAAGCGTTTACCAGACTCTACTAGGCGTTTGCTAAGCTGTAATGGTGAACGCTTGCCATGCTACGATAGGCGTTTGCCATGCTGTAACAGGTGTTTGCCGGGCTGTAATGATGGGCGTTTGTCAAGCTGTAATAAGAGCGGTTGTCTGACTGTAATAAAAGCATTTGCTAGGCTTTAAAGGCGTTGATCAGTAACTCACTTTCGTGTAAAATATTAATATTTCTGTTTCAAACATGGGCAGTGATGCTAAATGTCGCATTTCTCAATGTTGAGGATTTGATCTATTTGGGGCAGCACTTGTATGAGATATTGATAATTATTGTTTGGCTCAATTCATGCTCTTTTGAATGTCTAGAGTGCAATGTATGAGTGGGTTTTTTTATCATCAGAATGGCTTGATTATTGCTGTTTCTTTAGTTGTTTGCAACAATACCTCATAAATCACAGATTGTCCGAAGTATTGAATGGATTTAAGGCCCATGAACAGGGTACATATGACAGCTTTGATTACATCGCACATTGACCACATTTCGCGTCGCCAGAAACACTACAGTAAACACAATAGCAGTTTTTTCGGTGATTTTAGGTATTAGGCACGCTTCTTGGGTAAATGTGTGCGCTTTTTAATGGACAAAGAACCTGATAATGCACTGTTTCGCTAGATAATCCACTACAGACTATCAGATTAGATGTTAATAAGCGCAATGTTCAGTGAGCAGCCCTCAAATGTGTTTATCACTGTAAAATCAAGAGTTTAAATCTCTTGTATCTCGCCAACAAAGCGCGATCTCGGCCTCAGAACAAGTGCCATCGTGTTCTACGACCTGGCATTAGGGTATGGATCACTTTTCAGCAATTTTCTGGGGATCGAGTTGATGACCGATTTCTGGCAAATTTTGCCTTGTACTAGCAAGGGAAAAATTGATGATTTTGAATGATGGAGGTTTTCACTTTGAAAATGAAGTTTTCTACTAAGGTGTTCCTATGCTCAAAACAACTGTAGAAACGCATTGGAGCATGTAAAAGTGTCTCCAGACCAATTTAATATAGTGTTTGTAGACGTTTCCCCAAAAAACGTGTTTTACATTTTTTGACAGTTACTCCTTACAAACTAAAGGGATCGCTTTGAAATTAGTACCATTGGATTCCTCGTTCAATTTTGCATGTATAGGTCTAGAGAAATACCTGCTGTTCGAGTAGTAAAATCTTGGGTAATTGCCCCTGAAAGGTTTTCGGATGTCCAGATGCACGATCTGGAGGACCAGTGGACGCGTACGCTATGAAATTCAATCCCAGCCCTGGCTGTGTTTTGCCCTGACAAGCACCTTTTGCATAGTAAAGGACACTTTATAGACGTCTAATTGACTTTGCTACGCTCAAACTCTACCGGTGTTACCCTGTGGATTTTAATCGCATGCTGCTGCATTTTGAAATCTGACATTTGAGTATACATGTTAAGGATCTCTCCTCGTTATTGGGCACGTTGTTTCTTGGGATCAGACGACAGCTTCGGTGAGATATTCTGCTATGGCTTTCTGAGCCGCATCGAGCAATGTAAAAGGCTGTCCTTGAGGACTAATCAGATGAGCTACATGCATTATTGTGTTCTAAACTACAGCTGCTCCTTTAAAATTCTAATTTTTTTTTCTAGGATGTGTAGCAAGTCAGAGAGATGAAGAATCCTATTTAATGCAAGATGGAAGATTGACATTTTATCCAAAACGATATTTGAGACTTCAAGAACAAGACTTAATAACTTTTATAGCACTGCGAAGTAGTAAGTGCATGGCCTAGAGCGATGAAATAGAGTCGTATTATGCCCAAAGTTACTTCATTGTAGTGTAATTGCAGCATTGCATTACGTTGCATTTTGAATATATCAATGACTGACTACAGAATAAAGCAAGGCTCTCACTGAGTGTAAGATAAATCAGGCTGCTAATTGTCCAATACATAATAATGATCAATGAAAGAAGCAACCAATTCAGTGCGTCAGACAATCCATGTACCTGATCAAGCATTCGAAATAAGCTTTTTCATGCATCCAATGGGACCTCATTGCCCTTTTATGGTGACCATTTTTCATGGATGTCCAGCGTGGCTTGATGCCGAATCAATTTTTATGTGGAGGATGTCTGTAATTTTTTTCATAGACTCTTTCACTCTTTTGATCCAAATAGTAACAATGGGTAAACGCAACAGAGCCGCCTTGTTACCTACTCACTTGCCTCAACTCCAAAACTTAATCAAGCGTGATTCCAAGTCCTATGAAGCTGAATTTCTCCAACAATGGCGTCATTTCCAATCCACTCTTTCCATCTTTTGTTTGAAGCCTGATGAAGACTCCAAAGAGCTGTGCGAATTGGTCACCTTCATGAGTCAAGTTGCTCAATGCTATCCTGAACTGACCAAGGATTTCTCTCAACAAATTGTCGACCTTTTGAAGGAGCACTGTACTGTTCTCCATCCCGAAGTCAGAAAGAGCTTGGTTCAGGCCCTTATCCTTCTGCGTAACAAGGGCATCCTCGATAATACCCGGTAAGGCACATGATGATTCACATAGCTAGGCATAGTATACTCATTGTTCTGAAATAGTCTCTTGCCTCTTTTCTTTACTCTGTTCAAGTGCAAAGACAAGAACCTCAGAGAATTGCTGTACAACCACATTGTCAACGATATCAAAAACTCCAATGCCAAGGTCAAGAACAACAAATTGAACAAGACCTTGCAAGCATTCATGTTCACCATGCTGGAATCAGCTACTACTGGTAACAGTGAGGAAAATGCCATTGCCGCCAAGAAGAGTGTGGATGTGTGTGTCGATCTCTATCACAAGAATGTCTGGAACGATGCCAAGACTGTCAATGTCATTGCTGAAGCTTGTTTCTCTCCCATCACCAAGGTCTCTGTCACAGCTGTCAAGTTCTTTTTGAACAGCAATGATCACCAAGAAGAAGAGGAGGAGGATGAGGATGTAAGTTTGCGCTTCAATGCCATGTAGCAGATGGGATACTGATTTAGGATGACTTGCATAGATTCCTGATTTGAAAAAGATGCAAATGGCCAACTTGCACAACAAAAAGTCCAAATCCAAAGATCGCAAAATGGATGCTGCCAGAAAGAAGGTCAAGAGAAAGCAAAAGAAGGGAGAAAAGGCCGAGAATTTCAACTTTTCAGCACTCCATCTGTTGAACGATCCTCAAGGTTTCGCTGAAAAGCTGTATTCCAAGCTGACATCCAAGGACGATCGCTGGGAAGTGCGCTTGATGAAGATGAATTTGGTCTCTCGTGTTATTGGTATCCATCAATTGACCATCTTGGGCTTCTATCCCTTGTTGATGAAGTATCTCCAGCCCTCTCAGCGTGATGTTACCATGGTCTTGGTGTGTGCTGCTCAAGCCTCACATTCTCTTGTTCCTCCCGACATCTTGGAACCTGTATTGAAGGCTATTGCCAACAACTTTGTCACTGACCGTGTTGCCAATGAAGTCATGGCTGTGGGTATCAACGGTATTCGTGAAATCTGTATCCGTCAACCTTTAGCCATCGAAGCTACCTTGTTGCAAGATTTGACCCAATACAAGCAACATCGTGATAAGAGTGTGCTTATGGCTGCTCGTTCCCTGATTGCTCTGTTCCGTGAAATCAACCCTGAAATGCTGTTGCGTAAGGACCGTGGTAAGACTGCTACTATCAAGATGAAGGACGGCTCTATTCGCTCTGTTACATATGGTGAAGCCGCCAACAACATGGATGGTCTTCAAGGTCTTGAATTGCTCGATACTGAGGAAAAGGACGATGAAGATTGGGGAGATTGGGAGGTCGATGACTCCAGTGATGAGAGTGACGAAGACAGTGGTTGGATCAACGTTGCCAGTGATGATGAAGATTATGTCAAGGTCAACATGGGCGATGAAGAACAAGCTCCTGAGGATGAGGACGACAAGAAGAAGCTTCAATACAAGGTGGGCCCCAACGGTGAAATCATCAAGGCTCGTCGTATCGGCAAACGTCAACTCAAGAAGATGTTGGACGCTGAGGAACACACTGAAATCACAGAAGAACAACGACAGAAACTGTTGGAGGCTGTCAAGGCACGTCGTGCTGAAGAGGAAGCCAAGCATCAAGCTGCCATCAAGTTGGCGACCACTCGTATTTTGACACCTGCTGATTTCGCCCGTTTGGAAGAACTCAAGACCAACAAGGAGATTGAACAAATCCAAGGCAAGAAGCGTGGCGCTGACGATATTCAACACGATGGCGAGATTGATGAAATGACCATTCTCGGTCCTCGCAAGAAGGCCAAGCAAGATTATGAACAGAGAATGGCTTCTATTCAAGAAGGTCGTGAAGGTCGCGAGAAGTTTGGTTCCAACAAGGGCAAGAAGGAAAGAGGTAGTACCACCAACCGTGAAAAGGCCAGAAACAAGAACTTTATGATGGTGGCTCACAAGCAATCTGTGCTCTGGAAGTCCAAGCGTAGTTTGTTTGACAAGCAAAAATCACTACGAGCTGCTATTGAGAAGCAAAAGCGTCTCAAGCATTAATTATAACCTTTGTTTTTGTATTTCTCCATTCTGTTATTTTACCACCATCAATATGTTTCTCTTTCTCTCTTTTATTTTCTTGTTCATTTAACATAAATTAAACATGCATTGCTACTACATTTTAGAATATATATTACAAGCTTGTCTCTTTCTCTTTATTTTTTTCTATTCATGCTGATCTCGGTTTCCACTGTTGTGAGCATGCTGCATAAATAGGATTTCCATGCTTTCCCATCATATTGCTTTTATGGCACAGATCATCATGACATCTAGGCATTTCGAGTGCTTTTACACGTCTGCCCTGACATTACTGAATGTCATTAAACGATAAACTCCAACTCAAACTCAAACATAGGATGCGATGAGGCAGCCATTAATGATACACAAAAAGCGATCAGCAAATGAATTTGTATGACTTTAAACGTGGAATAGCATCATTGCCTTCTGTGCCCCAAAAAAAAGCAGGGCACCATCCAATGGAACATGCGCGAATGAATTCGTGATTTTGCCTTTGATTTGATTTAAGATGAGTAACATGAGATGATGAAATTAGGCACTTTTTGTGTATCGATTTACTCGAGAAGTTTAAATCACTGTTCTACAGCATGCGAAGCAACAACAGAGGAGGCAGCCATGGTTGAAATGAGATAGAAAAACGTATGTTTCGATATTCCAATGCAAATCATGCATTGTTCATTTCGAATAATAGTGGTGCCATTCACATTCAGATGTGTCCATATTTTCCCACCATTTCTGGGTAACACCACAGGCAGTATTTATGATGCACTTGCACCTTTTCAACATTAGATCCAACATGGCTGGCACTTTCTTGATCTCTGGACATTGCAATATGCCACAAGTTTTTCAAAAATCCAGGTCGATGTCTGCCATGGAATGCGATGGAAACTGAATATCAATGACTGACGGTAGTATGACATGGTGCTGATGGGGATGTGTGGGGGTATAAAGTATAGCAGCCAAACATTTAAGCGGACCCCAGTGAATCTTGCCACCCTTGCTCGATTAAACAACCGCAATGAGGGCTTGTGTTGTGAACCCTATTACATCTCTCCCGCTAAATTGCAAACATTTCTTTTCCTTTTCTTTCCCTATTCACCTTATAATTAATTATATTCTCTAAAGGTAAACAAAGACACTCGCTATTTTGCATTACACTTCAAGTGCCCGAAGCTGACTTGTTTTCTCGATTTATATAGATGTCTGTTCCTGGTATGTCTTTTTGTCTCTGATTTACGGTACCTATGTTTCTGTTACTCAACCCCAATCTTTTGTGTAGTTGCTTTCAATGATATTGGCAAGTCCGCCAAGGACCTCTTGTCCAAGGACTACCCCGTTGGTGGTGTCAAGCTCGAAGTTAAGACCACTGCTCCTAACGGTGTTGTAAGTAGTTTGGCATTGGAGAGGTGTTTTTGGTCATGCATCAGAAAATGTCTAATATAAAACATTGGAAAATAGACCTTCAAGGTTAACGGTCAACGTGACAACAAGACCGGTATCATTGTTGGTGATCTCGAAACCAAGTACGCTGACAAGAAGAACGGTCTCACTTTCACTGAAGCTTGGACTACCTCCAACCATCTTAACGGAAAGATCGAACTCGAGAACAACCTTGCCAGTAAGTTTGAATCCAAATGCGCATGTTGCTGATCCCGGATGCTCACACCTCAATCTCGTCTTGTAGAGGGTCTTAAGCTCGAACTCTTGACTTCTCTCCTTCCCTCTGTTAACGAGAAGGCTGCCAAGATCAACGCTACCTACAAGAAGCCCAATGTCCACACTGTTGCCACTCTTGATGTCTTCAAGGTAAGTTGTTTTTTTTTCTAGCGCGCCGAGTAGATTGATTCTAAGCAAATGTCCATTTTGATTAGACCAACTTCAGCGTCAACTCTGTTTTCGGTCAACAAGGTTTCCTCGTTGGTGCCGAAGTCGCCTACAACGTTTTGGATGGCAAGGTATGTTGTGTGTTTTTGGTAGGGAAAAAGAACCATGTCAATTCTTAAATGTCGCCATTTTTAGATCGGTCGTTACAACGCTGCTGTCGGTTATACCGCTGCTGAATATGGTGTTGCTGTTCACGCTACCAACAACTTGAGCAACTATGCTGCTTCTTACTACCACCGCGTCAACAGCGACCTCGAGGCTTCCGGTAAGGCTTCTTGGGACTCCAAGGGTTCCAACGCTGTCGCCCTCGAAGTTGGTGCCAAGCTCAAGTTGGATGCTACTGCCTTTGTTAAGGCCAAGATCTCTAACGCTGGTGTCCTCGGTCTTGCGTAAGTTGACATGTGGTTTTTTTGTAGCGTGTTTTTTACAGTGTGTCTCATTGGTAAATTTTTTATAGTTACACTCAAGCTCTCCGTCCTGGTGTCAAGGTCAACCTCGGTGCTTCCGTTGATACTACTCGTCTTAACGAAAACGCTCACAAGCTCGGTCTCTCTTTCACCTTGGAGAACTAAGTTATTTATTGTCAAGTAAACTCTGATTCTCAGAACAAACCAACTATAAAAAAAAAGAGAGAAAAAATCATATATACACATTCAAAAAGAAACGATCAAAGGAATGAAGGATATTGTCACATAACTAATCTTGATCCATTTTATCTCTTGCATCTTTCTTTTGTAAACAAATAATGCACTTTTTACAAATAAAAAGCTTTAATACTATTGCAACTTTATTCAAATGGCTTGTGATGGTGCCGAGGGAGGTCGCTGAACCACGGAATTAGCGCGTTCAGTGATCTTGATTTGAAAAGGCATTGCTAGTATATTGACACCAGGATATCGGAAAGTGTTTAGATCTGGTAACTCAGAGGTGGGCTCAAACAGACAGCTTGCTAGCATTTGTGTAATGGTGTAGAATAGCTCTGCTTCAGCCTAAAGTATCTACATTAGGCGGTTGATGTGTGTGTGTGTCTATAGTTGCACTTACTAGGTGTATGCCAGGGCACAGTCGGCGACCATACCCAAACACAAAAGTATCACGTTCTTCAAATTTACCACTTGCAGCAGCATGTAACGTTTTGGTATTTGGCAAGAATCTCTCTGGATTGAATTCTTCAGGGTTTTTGTAGAAATGAGGATCCATATGTATGCTCATCATATCACTATTGATAATGGAGTCCTTGGGGAAGAGATAGCCGTCTACAACCACTTCGATATACAAATGGTTAGCATGTCTTGCTCGTTTGAGTAAAGAATCATACATTACAGTCTTCAATTACACTGTGGCTGATTCCAAAAAACGTAGCTGATCGCCATCGCATCACCTCCCTAATAGTGGCAAAGAAGTAAGGCATATGAGCTCGTTCGTGCAACTCGGGAAGCCGGGCATGGGTAGATACAAAGAGGTCGATCTCTTGATGCAGCTTGGTCTGAACCTCCGGATGATGGCACAACATGGCAATTAGCCAATTTGTAGTAATTGCAAGATTATCTGAACCTGCCACAACCATTTCGACTATATGCTACATGTTGGTTTACTACATTTTTTGCATTCATAATCATACTTACACAAGAACAAGACCTTGTCATTGTCGCTAAAGTGAAATTCCCCTTCATTCAAAGCCTTGACAAAGTTGTGCCCTTCTTTTGACTCTGTTTCTTTAATGTACTGCATAAAAAGAGGATGTCGCTTGTCCATGAGCTCTCGCATCTTCTTGACAATGCCACCATTCAAGAAGCTAAAACTTCCAAGAAAAGGAAAGTAGTTGGTGAGATCTGCTTCCACGGCCAAAAACTTCATGGTATCCTCCACCATGCCTGTAACCACCAGAAACTCTTTCTCTTCAACGGTTTTGAAGGTTCTGCCAAAGCATTTACCAAAAATGCAGTTGAGGTAGTTGAGTTTTAGATGGTAGAAGGGATCCACAGTGCCAGCGCGCTCAGCATAGTCCAATAATCTTTGCACCAGATCAACGCCTCCCTGTTTGATGAATGGTATGTATTTTTCAACTTGCTTGGGTTGAAAAATGGAGGCAGCTATATATAAGTAATTGCGCCGAGTTTAGCTTACCGAGTGAATTCAATCGCATTCCAATATGAACGTTACCTGCAGCTCTGTTTCTATTCCAAACCTCGCCTGGCTGTCCGAAACCAATGTTGCTATAGAAAAGCTTAATTTCAAGGTATAAGATGTCTATACTAGTTCTTGGATACTTACTTTCCTTCTCCACTAAATAGCTTATGGGAAAAGTTCATGTGTGGTCTGTAGGATGCCTGTGCTCCATGCGTGACGAAAACCTTGTGAGCTAGAGCTGGATCAGCTATGGTAATCCAGACCCGTCTGCCTAACTTGATTTTCATGACAGGGCCACACTCTTTATGCCATTGTCGTATTGTATCCGAGGGTATCCTTCCTAGCGAGAAAGCATGGCCGACATAAGGATAGCAAGAGGGCGCTAGAGGAATCTCTTTGTAGCCTGATTTCTTCAAATTCTTTTCAGCAGTGATATACCGATAAGATTGATACAGAGCAGCAGTTGCAGCAGCAATACTAACAATACGCAATGCTTGTTCTTTTTGAAAAGGAGCAAGCTTGATAGATTCAAGAAAGTGTGTAGTTGATTCCATGATGTTGTAACGAAGAAAAATGGGGAAAGGGAGCAAACGAGCTATTTAAATTTAAAATTGCCTGCAGTAGATGCAATAGTTATAATAACTCTTTGGCTGGGTAGTCAGGACCAAAAACTCGTATCAAAACTACAAGCAATGATAGTGTACCATTCCAATGCTGGTACGACCATAAGCCAGAGGATGCAAGACGCAAACATTAGTAATGAATAAATTTTTTCCCATATACTCTTGCTCTTGAAACGCAGATCACTATATTGGCTGTGTGGAGCCTTTCATGCATCTACCCCCTCTTTTTCATCTTATAAATATAAACACTTGCATCAGATAATGTTTGTGCGGCAAAGCCTTAAAAGTTGTGTATGGTAATCTGGCTTGGTTCTGTAGCTAGTTGAGGCTGCTTCTTGCCAATGACAATGGCTACATGCTATGCACCTTATAAGCGTAAGCAGACGTGATTTGAATTGAGTATACATTGATAACAGCTTTAGCCTTGGTCATGCAAAATATGTGTGATATGCGCTTGGTGATCGTAATACTACCTTATGCAGGTGCGTGTACTGTTTTGAACCTAACGAGCTGTAATCCACTCCTAACTACGACGAAAAATTTGCACAGCACACCTGAAATTGAGGCAATGTCAAACTCAATACAAGCTTCTTGTGTGTCCGTCTTGTGCTCATAATGCACTGTTTCGCTAGATGATACACTACAGACTATCAGATCAGATGTTAATAAGCGCAATGTTCAGTGAGCAGCCCTCAAATGTGTTTATCACTGTAAAATCAAGAGTTTAAATCACTTGTA
>JAXQGS010000071.1:0-31496 GCA_037040325.1 Mucor sp. M7501 | reverse complement strand
CCGTACCCTAATGTCAGGTCGTAGAACACGATTACACCTCTTTTGAGGCCGAGATCTTGCTTTGTTGCAGAGATACAAGCAATTTAAACTCTTGATTTTACAGTGATAAATACATTTGAAGGCTGCTCAGAGATTATTGCGCTTATTAACATTCGATCTGATGGTCTGTAGTGTATCATCTAGCGAAACAGTGCATTATATACGGACAAGAGGGACACACAGGAAGCTTTGATCCAGTTTGGCATTGCCTCAATTTCAAACGTGCTGTGCAAATGGTCAAGCTATGCTTGCTCCTTTGAGACACATAAACCAGCCTGCACCTACACTTACTTCTGCTCATAAATTCCAATATAAATCAGAGACATTACGGCAAGTTGAAAGGACCGAAAAGTCTATGGCTCAAATGGTTTAATGGTTTATTTAAAAATGATACATATGCAGCCCTCTAACAATATTAGATAGTAGTCATCATTAGACGTCCTCCTTTCTATTGACTCGTCGTTTTTCCAAGGCTACCTCGGTTGAGTCTTGATTACTATTACCAACTGACGATGCTGACGAGGAAGAAGGCATGGTTGTTGCTCTTCTTCTATCTGCTTGCAATGCACGGTCCAGAGATCTGAATATCTCATCATCAATATAGTATGCTTGAAACAAGCGTTCTAAAGTGTAGATTCTCTCCTCAATGAGCGCCATCCGAAGTTCGCTTCCTCGCTTGCCTTTCATCTCTGCAAAGTTGATAATGGGTGATGGAGATAGTAGGCAGTTTGTATTATTTTTTGCTTCTGCTGTAGGTATAATCAAAGGACGAAGCCCATGCTTTGAGGTTGGTGGTATTGTATTTGCTGGATGAAAGTAGTCTGTAAAATGATGACTTGAAGGGGTTGACGATGCAATAGAGTAATCGCTCGTGTGTTGCTGCAAAGGCTGCACAGAGGAGGATGGATGCGCTGTAGGGAAATAGCGGTGATTTGTGAATGCTTTCATGGTAGAGGGGAAAAAGTTGGTATGAAGGCCATTCATGAGCGATGATCTAAACTGTCCAAAAGACCAGCGATGCATGTATCCCCAAGGCGATCTCGGCCGATAGCCAAATAGACATGTTTGTAGGCTAAACAAGAGTCCAAACAGACCACCAAAGATGCCAATTGCATTGATGAATGCAAATGCTTTCTGTTCGCGAAGTACCTTGGTTTGATAGTTGGCTGGAAACACATGCAGGGAGCCAAATGGCTGAGCAGAGCTTGATAGCGGGTTGTATTCCAAAGGAAACGATTCTGACGCTGCCATTGTGTCTATTTCGTAGCGTGTGCTGACTGAGGGGGCGATACCAATGTAATTCCATATGCTTGCTTCAAGAGAGATGCGTTTGATCAATGTAAAACTGACGGTGCTCATTAACCGTGTGCTCAGCCGATAAGCGTTTTTGGCAGCCTGTCCTGCCAGATCGGATTCCGAGCGATACATGCTTTCTTCCTCGTTGCTGTTCCATTCAAATGTCAGAGGCGCTGTGTTTGTCATTGTTTGGTTCAGAGTAGATCTATGAAGCTCCAGAGTAGGGTCGTGTAGCTTGTTGTACAGCTCTATGTTGACTTGCTGCTCCTCGTTGATATTCAATGTGTTGTTCTTGTTGTTGGGACTGTAATAGTCAAATTTGAGAAAGGATCCACTACTATCCAGGGATCGCTTTGATGTTTGGCCCAACTTGAATGTAGTGGGAGCTCTAAACAGCGAGCACACCTTGCTTGTTTCTCCTGCGTTATTTTTCTTTGATAGCTGGTAAATGAAACCAGAGCATTGCGCACCGAAATCAGTAGTGCATCGGATAATAGGGTTGCTTGCTTCTTGCCACTGCTCAAAGCAGAACTTTACATCTATGATTCATGTCATTAAGACGGGCTGTTGTGTGCTCCCTCCGTTGGTGGGTGTACTTTACCTGGAACATCTACCAGCATCTGATCATTGGATTCATACGACAATTGATCGATGATTGGACTATTTAGCACTTGATTTGACAAGGTGAATATCAGATACACAAAAAGCATCAGGAACAGAGTTTTCAGCAGCAATCGAGAGGACTCTGCCCATCCGGGTTCTCCCACTCTTGGCTTCCAAATTTCCTTCTTGAGCGCTTTATAGGCAGTGTACACTTTCATATGGAATCGTTTTAATCCAAAGGTCCATATGGCAATAATGTATGAAACGACAACAGTTGATAGTAGACAGCCAAGGATGATCCACAACACAGCATTCGTAATGACACCGTTCTTGCTAAAAATGGAATTGACAATGATTCTTTCCCCTAGCCCTCTGGCTGCTGTAGGTGATTCCCATATTTGCTTCGACATGTCAAATACATGAAAGTTGTCATAGATTGTTTGGTAGTTGATTCCTAGCGGCAATAAGGATGATTAGATGGGTATGTATTAAAAAGAAATAACCCCCGTGATAACAGCAAAGCCTACCAAATCCATATACAACTTTCGTGTCATTCACTATTGATATAGATGCATGCGATTGCGGTAAGGGTTGGTATACAGAGGATTTTGGGACTCTCCAAATCCATGCATTGGTATCTAGGATGGCTGTCATATCCTCAAGTTGGTCTCTTTGGCTGCCAATGTACGTGTGATACGGTGCCCGGACATGATCCTGACCACCGCATACAAATATGTCATTATTGGGCCCTGAATCATTGTTAGAACAGCTCTTTAGCCAATACAGACATATGAACTGCATACCTGCTACGATCGCACTGTGAAATAGCCTGGGTCTGGGTGCAATTCCCTTGATCTCTGGTGGGCTCTTCCAAACTGACAATGCGGTGTCAAAGATGGCGACATCTGTCATGTCAAACAACTGCAATTGCGGCATTCTTGAGCAATCATAGCCACCTATGAAAACCATTGTTTTATCGCTGGGAGAACGTCAGTGTCAGTTTTGACAGATCAGAATAGTTTACAAACCTACCTCAGCATGCTTGCAGTATGTCCACAACGCGGTTTGATGGCGCTTGGAATTTCCAGCTTCTTCCATTCGTAGTTGAGAAGAGAGTATGTCCAGAAATCCTGCTGAGGATGCGTGTTGTTTGCACCACCAAACAGATACACTGAATCTCTGTTGAACGACAATGTCATAGAGTGCTCTTTTCTATACACTGGAGCAACTGGCGGTGAGGGTGCTATTTGCGTCCAATGGCCCCTTCTTTTCAAGTCAAATGTGTACACTGAGAATGGGATTGCATTGGATGCTCTATCAGTGATATTGTGATGTAGGCTGCTGCTTTGGTCTTGAATTGAAAGTGTAAAGATAATCAACTCATCCAAACTATTAGAGGCTACGCCTTGTGCATATGGTAAATAGGGCTGTAAATCATTGCCGCTATGGTTTGTTACATTTGATGGCACGCTGTTGACAGCCAAGGAATTCAGGGGCGTGTTGGATACTGTCTCGTTCGAGGCAAGAGACCACACATTGCTAGTGATGTTCTTGCTGGATGAAGCTGTTGTAGTGGGTTTGCTAAAGCCGTATAGGTATATTGTATTGTTGATGGTGACGGAGCAAGTGCCTTCCAGCATGGAGACGCCTTTGCTGATGGCACTGTTGGGATTTTCGTTGTCGGATATCCACTTGGGTGATTGTTGAGAATCCATGCGTTCCAACAAACTTCTGATTGATATAAAGATGAAAGAGGGTGAATCCTATTGAGGAGGCAAAAACTATACTTGATGAAGAATTAGGCGTAAAATCCCATGCAAGTGCTCCAAGATCGACATGCAAATAAGGGGCAAAGGCTTTTGTTTGTTTATCTCTTTCTGTGCAATAAAGCCTCGTATTATTAAACACGGTTTATTTAACACATCTCAGGTAAAGCACCTCTCTCTACATGGGATGCAAGTATATTATGCACTTTCTAAAGCGAGCTTTATTTGTTGAATTGGCATTATACGCGGGGATACACTTTGCCAATGTGAGCAATACTCTCAGCTACACCCACGCTTTGTCCACTGAACTGATAGACCAAGTAAAACGACCTAAAGAAGGGGCCACCCAGAAACACATTGACATTGTCTGTTCCCCCAGAGATTGCAGAGTAACAACTGTCACTGCCAACATTGCTATTGGGTCTGTCCTCTTCCAGTTTGTAAATGTACTGCTGTGGAGGTATCTCAGCATCAATGCCTGCGCCAAATTGAAATACCAGCGATGGGGCAGTGGTGTATGCAGAACATGAGATGGTATACAAATTCAGGGCCTCGTTATACACAGCACCAATGGCCTTGTTCATGGCATCTGCCGTCGCTCTAGGTACCGTCAATACAGGGCTACTGGAATAGACCTTGCCATAAGCCCCCCTTTGGAACGAGAATTGTTGATCTGACTTGCCTGCAGATGCATTTGCGTAATGAAATCTGAATCCTTCAATAGGAATCTTCCAAAATGGAGAGGAAAGACCAGAGACAGGGGCTAGTGGTAGCTGGTAAATAGGGCCAGTGTACAGCGAATCATCAACACCTATTAAGGTATGCATTGTTCAGTGCATCAAGTTTTCTGGATTGAAATGTGTGCTTACCTAATATCCAAAAGAAGGAATCCAGAATGGCATCTAGAAATGGGCCTCTCTTGCGAAAATTACCAGAGCCAGTAGTAGCAGCACCTGTAGAGTAGCGATCATCGCCAGCTGTAAAGCCACAATCAGACATTGCGTTACAACTGTGGACGACATGGACTTACCTGCTCTTCTTGATCTCATAAAACCAGGAGCTAATGTTTTCGGTATTTCTGCTGCATCCAGGTTGAACCTCGTCTTTGTCCAATCGATACTTCCAAAATCACCCATACCCAGTCGAGCATCTATGTGACATGTTTAATGCCTGTGATGCAAAAGCACGAAATAGTATACATTACTAGCAGGAGGCAAGTATCCCTTGGGGTAATCTACTTGATAGGCTTCAGCTATCAAATGAGGAGGAAAGGGAATATTGGCAAATTTCATGACATCCTAGAGTTGCACTGGCGGTGAGTATATATGCTGATGTAGACACATCCAGTCGAGACTTACAAGCTCTGGCTTGAGTTGAACATGTGTGCCATCCAGATAGGAAAGATCGACACGAAGAGGAAATTTGTAGTTTGTGGATGATTGGCTGGCATGGAACTTTTCACTGTCTGGTTCTGCTAGACAAGCACTGGATGTACATTGATCAGACATGACCCAAGTGACTGGAGATGCTGTATCAAAGATGCCAATGAACTCTTGGTTTGGTGTACCTAATTAGAAGTGATCAGAATGGCAGAGTACGAGATGAAATCTTCTGAATTTCTCACCAATGGAAAATGGCAATGTTGGCTGAATGCTTTCATGTTAGATGGACTTGTTTAAACCTACATCTCTCACACAACTTACCACGCCTCTTATGTATTTCAATGGGATTCGAGGTGGTCGTAAATCATATTTTGGGAAATTGAAAACTTGATCTTGGATAGTAGGAAAGGATGGAAAGGTAAAAGCAGCTTGAATCGATGGTATCATTGCTAAAGCAGCAATCCATACTTTATCATTGATTTTGTTGATCATTGCAAAAAGTTGTATGCTATAGCAATCTGCTATATATGATGAGTGCAAATGTAGTTTTGTGGGGAGGCAGTAAAGAAAGAAACGTTCAATATCAACATTTCAGCATTCATATATATATACAAGTCTGATTCGAAGATAGCTGTAAAGTGTAGGCAAAAAAAAAAGCCTAATTCATGTTAGGAGAACAGCGCACAAAGCAAATGTACCTGTGCAAGACGCAATTTAAGCATTTCTTGATAGGAGGTAGCCAGTTCATGGATTAAGATGAATTTGCCATCTTTTATGCAGATCCATCTTCTTCTCCCTATCATCCCCTCCCAACCTTTTGTTCCCTCCTCGTCCTGCCCCCATACTGTACACATCTTGATGTGAGCAGTGCTTGATGCGCACACATGGGCACTAATGCAACTGATGCAGCGTTTTCTGGTTTGTGAACTCTTCATTGACGTAACAAGGGATATGTCTCCATGAAGCTGGATCCCATCCAGTGAAGCTAGATTGTAGAGCTGTTCTTTTGACCTATTATGTGTACCTATCTAATTTGACATGTCAATACTAATACAAGGTAACTCAGATGCAAATGCCCACCAGCTGAAACAGAGATAGATCCGAAAAGAGCATCATTACTGCTATTGCTACTCCTTTTCTGATCTTCAGATAGCCCCAGCGAATCCAACCGCCATATCATCCATTAGATACCAACATGAAAGAGGGGCACTCATCGGCAGTGCATTTTATGAGTGGCAAATGTTTCGACGCAGATGACATGATCATTCTAGCATCTGCGTACTGAAATCTTCTTCAAATGTCTCCCAATCCCAATGCTAAATACCAGCAAGCTTCTCAAGCGATACATGTCATACAGTTGGCTAAAGATGAGGCAAACACCTTGATGGTGGATCAAATCATGCAGCCATGGCCATCAGATCCCACTTTACTTGCCGTGACCATTCGTGACCGGTAGTCAATCCGAGAGCATTAAAAATTTGCTTTTACCAGATTGAATTCATGTCAATTTCTTTCGCAACCAACGCAAGCAAAAGAACCATGTTCCAAGACGACACAGATCTCTTCAATGTCTTTAGTGGCGAAGCTGCTGCTCAAGACACATTTGACGATGTCATGGACGATACAGAAGACGTAGAGGAAGAGGTCGATCACACGGACGACGAAGAGCTGATTACACCAGTCAAACGTGCGCCATCCGCAGAATTGGAAAACGAGATTAAAAAGCAAAAGATTGATGTGCATTCCAAAGAGGTCGAGCAGTTCAAAGAGGACGTCGCCAAGCAAGTGACACCCGTAGTCGCCGACAGCTTTGAGGAGGAGACATCGAGAGCCGTTGCCAACATTGCCGGTCTTCAAAGCACGTCTGCCACCGAAGAGGGCGAGAAGATTGTCTTGAGCCATGCTGTCAGACATCAAGTGGCCGTGCCACCCAACTACCCCTATGTCCCCATCTCCCAACACAAATCGCCCGCTGATCCTGCGCGTGTGTACCCCTTCACGCTGGATCCTTTCCAAAGAGTCGCTGTATCCTCGATCGAGCGCAACGAGTCCGTCTTGGTGGCTGCCCATACTTCTGCTGGTAAGACTGTAGTTGCCGAGTATGCGATTGCGCAGTGTCTCAAGAACAAGCAACGTGTGATTTACACCTCCCCCATCAAGGTAAAATCTGTGGCAATGGCAGACATGATGCACACCGTATACTGACCAGTGCTTTCTCCCTTAGGCCTTGTCCAATCAAAAGTACCGTGAATTTACAGAGGAATTTGGCGATGTCGGCTTGATGACAGGTGATGTTACCATCAACCCACAGGCATCCTGTTTGGTCATGACAACCGAGATTCTGAGATCCATGCTGTATCGTGGCTCCGAGATCATTCGAGAAGTCGCTTGGGTAGTGTATGATGAAATCCATTACATGAGAGATTCAGAGCGTGGTGTGGTCTGGGAAGAATCCATCATCCTGCTGCCAGACGCCGTGCGCTTTGTCTTCTTGTCTGCCACCATCCCCAACGCCATGGAATTTGCTGAATGGATTTGCAAGATCCACGAGCAGCCCTGTCACATTGTGTACACTGATTTCCGTCCTACGCCATTGCAGCATTACCTGTTCCCCGCCGGTGGAGACGGCATTCATCTCGTTGTGGACGAAAAGAGCAGATTCAGAGAGGACAATTTCCAACGATCCATTGCTGCATTGAACGACAGTAAAGGCGATGACCCCAGCGGCACCCAGGCAAGAGGAAAGAAGAAGGGACACACCAACAAGGGCGGAAAGAACGATGGACCCTCTGACATTTACAGAATCATCAAGATGGTCATGATGAAGAACTACCATCCAGTCATTGTGTTTAGTTTCTCCAAGCGAGAGTGTGAGTCAAATGCACTGCAAATGTCCAAGTTGGATTTCAATGATGGTAAGTGTGTGTTTGGTAGGTAATTATGGTCTGTCTGTCTAACTTACGCGAATACAGAGAGTGAACGTGATATGGTCTCTCAGGTGTTTACCAATGCCATCTCTTCCCTGAACGAAGATGATCGTCAATTGGCCCAAATCCAGCAATTATTACCCCTCCTCCGTCGTGGTATCGGTGTCCATCACGGTGGTCTCTTGCCCATCATGAAGGAAACCATCGAGGTGCTTTTCCAAGAAGGCTTGCTCAAGGTGCTGTTTGCTACCGAGACTTTCTCTATTGGTCTCAACATGCCTGCCAAGACAGTCGTCTTTACCAGTGTCCGCAAATTCGACGGTAAGGAAATGCGTTGGGTCTCGTCTGGTGAATACATCCAAATGTCTGGTCGTGCCGGTCGTCGTGGTCTTGATGAGCGCGGTGTTGTCATTATGATGATTGACGAAAAGATGGAGCCTGCCGTAGCCAAGGGCATGGTCAAGGGTGAGTCAGATCGCATGAACTCTGCTTTCCACTTGAGTTACAACATGATCTTGAACCTGCTGCGTGTGGAAGGCGTCAGTCCCGAATACATGCTGGAAAAGTGTTTCTTTACCTTTCAAAACGACGCAAACATCCCTCAGTATGAAAAGGAACTGGCACAATTGGAACAAGAAAAGAAGGAGATGGTTGTAGAGAACGAAGACGACATTGCCGCTTACTACGAGATTCGCAAGCAAATCGATACATACACGCAAGATGTGCGCGACGTGATGAACCACCCCACCTACGCGCTTCCCTTTCTGCAACCGGGTCGACTGGCACACATCAAATACGACAACATGGATTTCGGCTGGGGTGTCGTCGTCTCTTGCAACCAAGTAAAGAACAGAGGAAAGAAGGACCCTGAGGCTGCTCCTGAATACATCCTGGATGTGCTGTTGTACTGCTCCAACGACAGCTCTGCCTCCAAGGACGCTGCTGGTCATACAGTCGGTATCAAGCCTGCACCCAAGGAGCGCGAAGGTACCCTGATGGCTGTTCCCGTCAGTCTGAACGCTATTGAATGCATGAGCCACATCCGTCTCAACCTCCCCAAGAAGCTCAACAACAGAGACTCCCTCAACGCAGTGTACAAGTCCATCCTCGAAATCAAGAAGCGTTTCCCTGACAATATTCCTTTGCTGGATCCAGTGACCAACATGGGCATCAAGGACCCTGCTTTCAAGAAATTGGTAGAAAAGATTGTCATCCTGGAAAAGACCTTGTTGGCACATCCCTTGTCAAAATCAGAAGAGCTTCCTGTCATTTACGATAAATACATGGCCAAGGTGAACCTGATCAACAAGATCAAGGCGCTGAAAAGAAAGATGACAGACGCACAATCCATTGTGCAATTAGAAGAATTAAAGAACAGAAAGCGAGTGATGAGAAGGTAAGCACTGGACTAGAGACAAAAAGTGAGAAACTGTACTAAAAGTACCCCCTTTTGAATATAGACTTGCCTTTACTACCTCTTCAGATGTCGTTGAGATGAAGGGTCGCGTTGCATGTGAAATCAGTACCGGTGACGAGTTGCTGTTGACCGAGATGATCTTCCAAGGTGTCTTTAACGATTTAACAGTGGATCAGGCCGTCGCTCTATTGAGTTGCTTTGTGTTTGATGAAAAGGTCGAGACGAAGGCCAAGCTTCAAGAAGAGCTCTCTGCACCCTTGCGTCTCATGCAAGAAACTGCCAAGCGTATTGTCAAGGTGTCGAACGAGTGCAAGATGAACATGGAAGAACAAGCCTATCTCGAGAAGTTCAAGCCCGAGCTCATGGATGTGGTGTTTGCTTGGTGTCAGGGCGCAAAATTCTCTCAAATCTGTAAAATGACCGAAGTCTACGAAGGTTCGCTGATTCGTGTGTTTAGACGTTTAGAAGAATTGTTACGACAAATGTGTGCAGCAGCCAAGAGTATCGGTAACTCTGAACTGGAAAACAAGTTTTCAGAAGGCATCAATAGAATCCACAGAGATATCATCTTTGCTGCCTCTCTTTATTTGTAAATTATATCATATATTTCCCACTTATTTCTCCATTTCGCAAGTTAATAAAATGTTTCTCTTCGCATACTATCTTGAAGTCTTTTGAGCTCGCTTTCAAGCTGTGCAGTGTTGTTGGAGCAGGCTTGACCAAGTTGTAACATTTTGTCTGCAAACCACAGTAATTTACGCTCTCTTGTCAGGTTGTGTTGTTCGTTGGCTTGTCTGAGTAGTAGCCTGCGTCTGTTTCCTTCCAGCTAGATAGTGGTACATGCATGCAGTAGTGTGGTCAGTAAATGCCTGTCTATTTGCTTCTTCATTACATACATCATTGACAATATTGTACGCACAGTTCAACACTTCTGAAGGCAAGCCTAGAATTTGAGCTGTCTGTAGTCCTGCACAGTCATAATAGTGTCAAAAGTCTGCATGTGTCTCTTTCATAATGTGGATAATATACTACCATAGTGATTCTCGGTTGCCAGTCTTCCATCTTCAATCTTGTATTGGTAATCTACTGTACAGTCTCTTTCATTTGTTTTCTATTCGTCATCAGCAGGGTACATAGTAAGCATTTGTAGAGAAACACCAGCATTGTCAATACACATCATACATACCGTGACATTCACTTTGAATTGCAAGTTGACAACATTGGGGTAGATATCAAATGTACATGTCAATTCATGCAAATGAGTGGCAAAGAAACAAAAGGCTCTTGTGCGTGCCAGCTCTTCACAGATGGCTCCACTGATACCCAATGCATCCTCTGGCGATGTTCCTCTTCCCAGTTCATCCACAAGCACAATGCTATCACTGGTTACATGTTGAAGCAGATACGCTATCTCTCTCATTTCAGACATGAAGGAGGAGGTGCCGATATCTGAAAACGTGTTTTCATTTGCCAATCTAGAGAGCATCTGTAGTGGATTGATGCATGAGTAGAAAGCTAAACAATACTGTACGATACTACGTGCTTAGTTTTACCTGATCACATAATCGAAATGAAGCATAATCGGCTGGTACGCTATATCACAATTTTGCAAAATGAGAATCAAAAGGGTTCTTGTAAAGCACATGCTGTGCACTTACAAGGACCCAATCTGTGCCATGATAGCCAGCAATGCAACTTGTTTCAAATAGGTTGATTTTCCACTCATGTTTGGGCCTGTGACAAACTGAAAGCTACTGGACAATGAGGTGAATGTATCGTTGGGAACAACCGGAACTAGTAGAATACACTCCAGTATGGGATGTCGACCAGATTTGATGGCTAATGTGCTAGAGAATTCAGGACGCACTATACATGAATGAGTACAATATACGATGCTGAATGTGCAACCACCAACTTACCGAGATTGGTTGAATCTAATTTGTAAGACGCCAACGAAGTGAGAAAGTCTAGCAGTGCAATAGCTTCTGATGCTTTGTACAGGGCGTTGATGTGATTTCTAAAAACTTGAAGTAGCTGCGTTACAGTCCTGTTTATGCTGGATGTGAGTTTCAAGGTCTAAGAGAAGGATGGAGTATACTCACTTTTCAGACATGAGGAAGACTTCGGTCATTGACTCATTCAATCGGTTGTTCTTTTGAAGCTACAAATCTGATGAGTATAGCTTGGTAATTTAAATATGTAAACAGAATAAGACATACCAATTCGAGGGTAGTAAATTGCAGTATCTTTTTCTTTTGAATCACATTGATGAATACATTTGGTAATTGAGCACCGTCCCTAAGTTGGCTTGCAGGCATAGAGATACTGTATCCTCGCGAAGCAGTGTAGTCCAATTTGATTTTAAGCTTGTAGGTTTCGCCATAGGTGGTGATTAGATCATATATGTCCTCTGTAGTCTCCTTGTAAGTTTGACGAGCTACAACGTTGTTCTGTCAGTAGGCGAATCATTCAATAAGGATGGATAATGCCTTACCGACATCTAGCAATCCATTGACTCCCGACTATGCAATGGAAATGAGTATATGACCCAATGGCATAGATGCCATCATACGCTACCTTTACTGCATAGCATTTCTGATTGCGAATTCCCAAGCTACTCTTTTCAATGCCAATGTCTTCATTGATCATGTTGTTGATGGCTGCTTCAAGCTCATCTAAACATGTATTGATGAGTCTAACTGTATTGTATTTCAAAGGCATTGTCACTGTACATACCAAATACTCGATTTGACAGGATCTGCAAGAATAGACAAATTGTCAGCCACAACTATTGTATGAAAGATGCAAAACTTACATTGTAGATTGTACGCAAAATTTTAGATGGTTGCGCTTGCTGATGTTGAGTTGGAGGATTTTTGACACGCTCAGGCAAGCTCTGAGCAATTGCTTTGATGGATTTGATGACCTGCTTCAAGTGCACAACATGGTTGATCTTTTGTTCAGAGTAATGAACAGCAAAGATAGAGTTCTGTTGTGGGTGTGTCACTGGAATCTTGACAATGAAAGAAACAATAGAATCAATATCCACCAGCTGCTTCAGACTAGATTGTATGTTGTAGATGCATTCTTCGTTTTGACACAGCTCTTCAATAGTATCCAAACGATCGTTGGTAATCTCTAAGCTGCAAGGAGGTTGTAGGATATTGGTGCGAAGGAGTCGTTTACCCATGGGAGTGAGTGTATAATCCAGTATTCCCAGTAGCGTATTTCGCTTTGAATGAGTGGGAGCCGTGTTGTGTACCAGCTCCAGGTTTTTTGCAGTGATTGTGTCTATAGTTGGTGTCAGTGCGCTGTTCTCAGAGTCTGGTGTGTCATATACCTATGAGCATTGTGCCTAGTCCATATATAAAAAGGTTACTTTGTATACTCTACTGCTACTCTGTTTACAATGCTTACCTTCTGCTCCCTTGTACGTAAATTTGATGGTGTGGTTTGCAAATGAGCATCCCTCAGTTTCAAACACATGTCTATCGCAACTAGTGTTAGCGATAGAATTGACTACCCTTGACTCAAAACCTACTGAAAAGCACCAGCGAGGGCAGCCAGGCAGAAGTACCTATGATAATATACATGCTGTTCAATACATGAAACCCGCACACCTCTTCATGTCCTCTCACATACTTTGTCGATACACCAAACAAAAGGCCTGCTACATCTTCTTGCATGCAGAAATCAACAATGTGATGTTTCCCCTTTTCATCATTGAAATACTTTCTTGGCAGTGTGATGATTGGAATATGCGAATAATTCTGCTGCAATAACGTACTCAATTTGCTTACACGGCTGCTTTCACTCTCTGCATAAGGTGGCATTAATATCTTTTGTGGCTCGTTCAGATTGACAGATTGCAGGGTTCTTGAAAATGATTGTGAATCTGCCACCTATATCGTATAAAACCATCTGAGTGAGATGCCACACGTTTCAATGAAAGGTGTACCTACTTGATAAAGCTCTATTTCGCAGCTGTTGATATCAAACACACACATACCCACCTCAGCAGCGACACCACGGCCCTCTGCAATAGCCATGATTCGCTTGGGTGGTGGTCTGGTATGTGTACCTGCTGTGGTAGGTCTTTTGTTGGATGTGGTATCAGTGCTTGGTCTGTTGTTGGTGTAGCCAGACTGTGGTCTTGCCAACATGCTTTGTAGGGCGATGCTTTCACTGATGCTACCAATGGTACCTCTCTTTGTCGTTTGTTGAGTAGAGAAGATGGCTGATCTGTCTGTTGTATCAGATGCTATTGTGGATAGAACTGGTCTGTAAGGATTTGTTGCGCGCGGTGGAAATTGAGGATACATTGCTTTGTTGGAGAAGAAGAAAAGAAAAAGGGATCAAAATGGGTATTTTTACATTGCATTATTAAATGAAGTTTATTTTGATATATTACAGGTGGGATGGAATGGATGCTATTTTAGTTGATGGTCTTCTTTTTGCCTCTGTTTAAGCTGGGTCCCCATACTTTAACAGTGAAATCAGCAGAGCAACTGGCCAAAATCGGCTCTGTAGGGTGGAAATTGACAGCGTACACTCGGTCTGTGTGGCCCTCAAGGCGTTGCATGAGTTCCGCACTGTCTTCGCCCACATTGTACAGATAAGCGTATGGATCAGCACTGCCAGTAGCCAGCAGCACACTCTTTTCCTCTTTGGGTTCTTGCGCATCAAACAGATAATCCCCTGGGTTGGGTGTCAGATCGACATCTCCGTACACATCGTTGGTAATGGACGGCTTGGTCAAGATGGATGAATTGTAGCCACTGCCACAATAAAAGGAGGATTTGATGGGCCAGTTTTTGTTCTTGAAGCCCTTTAATGAATGCACAAGTCGAAGTTCGGATTTGGGAGGGTCCATGCCACGATCATAGACACGCAGTACTGTGAGCAAATATCGGTTAGTACGCAATCACACAACACATGCCTCGTTGAAACCTACAGTTGTCATAGCTGTTCAATGCCATGTATCTAGGTTCATCGTAATCATCGACTAGGAGTGAAATAGACATTAGCCATCATCGTTTCAAACGTCCATTGATCTACCTACTCGCTCTTCTGGATGCATCTGTGCTTCGTCTACCAATCGAAATGTGTGTAATAGGCATTTTTGATGGATCGTTCAGCTTGGAAGATATACATTGCTCTAACAAGGCATCGCACGTCAGTCATCTCTGCTTGTATCGCTGTGATGCCACTTACTTGATCGAACATCCCACACCTTTAGCATGCCCTGCGCATCACCCGTAATCACATGAATACCGTCTCTCGAAGCATACAACGTATTGATCATGGCATCGTTTCGAATGACGGAAGCATTTCCCTCTGTTCTGATATCCACCATGGCAAGCACCTTTCTCGATGTACCGTAGTAGAATATGTTTGAATCCACAAAATCCCAGCCAACACACTGCACAAGGCCTTCTGCATCGTAACTGCTGGATAGTTTGCCGCTCTCTACATCCCATGTTTTACATGTTTCGTCATAGGCGCCTGACAGCAACATGCTGGAATCTGGTGTCCATGCTAAATCTGACAAGTTGAGTGTGTGTGCTTTCAAACAGAGAGTCTATTAAAAAAAATCAGCCTGTGCATCATGCTATCTGTTCTTTAGATGTACCTCCTTCTGGGCTGATGCTGTATCCCATATACGAACAGTCTTATCAAAGGAACCAGAAGCCAGTAAAGCTCCATTGGGCGAAAATTCGACAGTGTAGACAGCTCCCGTATGGCCCTAATGTTCATTCACACATCTCAGTCAATCTGTCGTTGGTGCAGTGCTACAATGTTACCTTGAGCTCATAACGCATCTGAAATGGTTTTCCATCACGAGAATCATGAGGATACACTGCGTTTGCGTATTAGCTACTTGTCCACGCTGGACTCTCCGTATCAACATACCTGATTGAAAGGGCTCCATATCACCACTTGCCTCCTGCACTGCCTTTGTTATCATTTCCTGTGCTTTTCCTGTGGTGGATACTTCATTGTCTATGACAAAAGGTCCAGGTCTATAACTGAGGCCACCCTGGGAAATCGATGCTGCATATCTGGCTGACAAGTCGTAGATGCTCTTTTTGAGTGCAATGTTTTCCTTGTCCAATATATCCACTTTTTGCTTGAGCTGCTTTACTTCTTTGAGTAGTTTCTCTACTTGTTGATCGCGATTCACGCCTGCGCCTAATGATGACTTTGATGAAGACGGTGCTTGTCTTTGGTTGGGCAACACGTCCATTTTAGTGTGTCTAGGTGTGTTGTAAGGAAGAGGAAAAAGAAAAAGGAGATGATCATGTTGTATTCAAGCCAGAATATGGGTGACTTTAAAGATGTTTACTCTCAGCGCATTAGTGGGTGTGAGATGCAGTAGTGCTTTTACTTGATCATTCTTTTTCTCTTTCAAAAGGGAGCCAACTAGGCAACACAGTTCAGAGAAAGCCAGGCTAGGCTACAGCTTCTAGGTTTTAGTAAAGTGCTCACATCATCGATTTCATTACAAAAGAACTTGGCTTGTATCTGTTGCAGCAAGTATAAAACGCTTCCACTGACTACGCTCAGCCGTGGCCAGTATTTTTACGTTACTGAGACTCTTGAAATAACACTAGCAACGAACACACAAGTTTGTAAATCTCTCACGCAGATAAAGTTATTCTCAAGCGTGGTTGCATTCAACATGCTATACAACTCCAATGGCTATCGAACATCTATTGCAAACAAGTTGCCACGGTAAACAGCTCTAGAGAACGGTACGCATGAATCGAAACAAAAGGCGACTACAGCAACACCTTTGCACACTTCATAATGACAAGACGGTTATTTTAGAGTTGCCGTATAAAGGGAGCACGTGTAAATCGCCTACACCGTGGCCGTGGGGCACTGTATTTTTTAGTAGGGACTATGCCAGAGTCTATGAGCTACCTTTCAAGCGCTAATAATTTGCAAATGAGCTACCCTAATATAAATTTTCGTAACATAGTTGTTTATTGTAATATAAGATAAAATATAGTAGTAAATTATATATCTATATAGCGAGAAACTAGTACAAATCAGTTATTTCCTCATCGTCTGATTCTAATGTGATAGCTGATGCAATCTGCGAGTCAGCAACAACGGGTATCAAATGATTGAAGAATCCTTCAATGCGACCTTTAACGCATTTGGGAAATTGTCCCCACCGGTTCCAATAGCTCAAAAACATGAGCATGTTTTTCTTTTTGTTCCAGTGCGTATCATAGTAGATGGCTGGAAGGCCAGAGTGAGTAGCACTGAAACGCAAAGAGATCCAATGGAGAGGGCTATATTGCAAATGGATAGGCCTTGGCTTCACGCGTTGATCCTTTGGCAAATCAAGAGGAAGAAAAGTGAAAGGCTTCTCGTTGTCGTTGCTCGGGTAGATGCAGACAGGAGCGGCGAATGCATCTGCCAAGATTTGACCACAGTCAAAGTCTTGGAACCAGAAATCAAACGTGGCAACAACTGCACGGCGATGTTCGTCAACAGACTTGTCTTGAAGTGACAACTTTTTCAGTGCTGCTACTGACTCGAGCTGCTCCTTCGAGTCGTCATTGAGCTCTCGAGCTCTCTTGTCAGCCTTTTTGACATCTTCTACAGGACGATCAACACCGCATGAAATCATTGTTCTTGCGATCTCCAAATCTGCTTCCAGGATCCCCAACTCGGCCATATAGCGACTCTTATACTTGTCCAATGCTTCTAGCATCTTCTTTTTTACAATTGGATACGAAGACTCGTCCATTAAAGCATGAGCAGTAGCTCGGAATCCACAGAATCCATCAGCACGAGGACTACGAATTTCCTTCAAATTCTCTCGGCGAATGCTTTGGTGAACACGATGCGAGGACAAGGATGCAGTGGCGGCAGAGCGAGCACGAGAAGCAATGCTTTCAATATCTTCTATTATACGCTTGCGAGGAGTTGACAAGCTTTCGTTTGATTTTCTTGCTTTTACAGGCAGAGACAGTTATTCGTCGCATGGCTTTTCAGTCTTTCTCTTCTGCTCAATCTTGGTTTCAGGAACACCACTTGCAGCCACAGGAACGGGTTGAACCTTGACCTTGGGATCCGCATTTACAACTAGAGGAATACTACAATTAATTGGATGCTCTTCCCGAGAATTACATTCACCTACCATTTTTCTCGTCCAAGTCATTGTACGTCCGTCTAAAACCCTTTTGGCATAAGAGTGATTTCAGAAAATACACCTATGACTACACCGTTCTGCTCGAGCATCAATCTCGTATGATAGTTCCTTTCAAAGCTCTCCATGGATGTTGAGATGGTAGAAAAGGCAAGTGAGAGGGGCTGATGTTCATTCATGTGTCCCTATCGTTTCTCTTGTATTCTCCATTGCCTAGCTGCAGCTTTGTCAGTTCCAGCACCATTCCTATCTCTTTATATTAGCAAAAGCATTTATAAACATTATAGGCACCTCATACCTCCAACAAGTATTCCGAATGTACAGTGTTCTTTGGCGGATGAACTAATCTGAAGGCAAAGGTGTATTTGTCTTTTGCAAATTTCGGCTATTCTTGTTCTGTCAATGACTATCAATTCTTTGATTTTCTTTGGGGGCTTAATTTCTCCCACTTCAATGCCTTCAAGACAAATGATGATGATGTCAGGGCGTGTTGTACGATATTCCTTGGGCACTTCTTGCAGTAACGAAAAAGAAGAGATATCCCTGTTTAAAGAATGAGCCCGTCAGTATTTTGCGAATATAATCAGCGTGATACCTCCAATTTACCAATCAATGGAAATTTTGTTGCTCGAGGCAAAGACAATGCTTCTTCATCTTGCAAATGTTTTATGTCGAGCTCCACTGTTCTCTCTGGATTATTCATGTAATTTTGAAGAGTCGACAAAGCTCTCCATACTGTTCTTAAATGGGCATAAATAAAATCGTTGGTAACATGTTGTTCAGTGCCGCGCAAGAGTACCAGGTTGATCAGTCGTCTAGTGTTAGCATCGCATTCACCGTAGAAACTTTTCCCAATGGTGATGCAAAAAGTAGTTCGGGTTGCCCAGGAATTTCTTGGGATGTCTTTCTTCTTTTTGGCAGCATTATTGGTGATGTGTATTGGAAGATAAATCATGGCAGTTTTCTCCTCTTTTCTTACTGATCATTCCAAGTTGATTTCTTCTTTCTTAGACGACATGTAAGCAGCCTCAAAGGAGCCTTACTGTCTCTATTCATATTTTCAATAAAGACCACTATTAAATACAAATAGAAAAAGAATACAATCAAACGGACCTTTCAATTTATCGCATAACAATAGTGCAAGTCCTGCTTTTGAACCTCAACCTTATCATAAAAAAGAGGACGAATGGAAAAATTAATTAACCTCAACATCTTTGCAGACATACCTCGCAAGACTTTGTTTCAATGTCTGTTTGTATGCAAGTCATGGCACACATCCGCCTCCAGCCTCTATTATGAGCACATATCACTCTACAATCACCAAGGTGATGTTCAAATGCTCCGCCAAACTCTTGAAAATGACACTTTTGGTTGGAAACGCAACATTATCCGCAAACTAAACGTTTGCCATGTGCAAAATCCTGACAGTGTAGACGACTTTATTGCTATTCTAAACGCATGCCAAAAATTGCAAGAAATCATCTTTGGAAATAATGCCCAGCTTTTGAAGGCCATGCATACAAGCAAAGCGCTTCGCAACGACCTTCCTCACTTGCAAAAAATTAGCATCACTGACAGTTCCGACTCAAAATTGCATCGATCTTATAACAATGTCGTTGGAAAGTATCGCAAATCCATCACGTCGCTGTATTTCCATTTGAGCAAGGTCTCCATCGCCGAAAACCCCATCTACGGCAAATTCTATTCCTTCCTGGCCACGTTTCCCCATCTCAAACGATTAGGCCTGCATTATCATCCTGAGGTGTTTGTATCGAGCATCATTTATCACTGCCCACAATTGGAGTACCTCGAGATTCTGAGAAAAAAAAGGCGATACCCGTGTCCACGACCATACCCGTGTCGACGTTTGGGATCCACAAAATGCCCAGGAACTCTATCGCCACCTACCAAAAAGAAATGTACAACTGAGGGAAATCAATATCCTGACTGGCGAATTCTCTCAGGACCTCTGTGATCTTTTGTACAGCTACTGTCCTCGTCTCCATCAAATTTCACTCACTGAATCAGGTATACAAAAAGCCGTGAATAACTGGACTCTGGCCATGAATCAATCCACAACACCACCGCATGATTCTAGCGTCGAAAAGATCAGATTTGGGTCGTATTGTTTAAGTGATTTCAAGCAACTCCAACTATTGGCACCATGTTTTCCTGCTTTGAAAGAGCTAGATCTGGGCTTTTGCAAATCTAAACCATTAAACTTTGTATTTTCACATCGACAAGACTTTCGGTATCAATTGGATTTAAGAGACATCAACTTGGATCGATTGAAAATGAATATTTCGAGACCGTTTAAAGACACCTTTGGCTTCTGCGACAGACGTTTCAAGCGAGCGATCATTCAAGTTTTATGTGAAGCAACCCGTGCCCGTTATTTCTGCAGAAAAGGCGATTTTGGATCGGAAAACATGAACAATTTTATTGAAATAGATTCAGAGACAAACGATACCTACATGGCGAAATCATCTAGTTTTAATTCTGACCACAAGTACACATCATGCGTAATATCCATTCAAGCAGCTAGCACTCTTTCAACAATCATTCTTGATCATGCAAACATTTCTTGGTCACGAAGACATTTCCGTAATGATAACGAGGAAAATACAGGCCAAATAATATCTTTGATTTAGTATACCACGTATTTCATTAGGTATCCATTTTTAGCTCGGTTATTGAATAAAATCCTCATTATACTAATCTCAGTAGACAAAATCTATTGTGATTGTCTCAAACTTGAACAAACGTTGATCGAACAAGCTTTTATTATTATGGATTTGTTGCATTTGACGTTTAGCGAAGGAAGAAGGGCAAAAACAACAACAACAGCCTGAGCTGGGATTGAATTTAAAGCTTCTTCTTCCTGCGATCCTCCAGATACTTCGATTGGACATCCAAAAGCCTTTCAGGGGCAATTACACAGGATTTTGCTACTCAAACAGCAGGTATTTCTCTAGACCTATACATGTAAAATTGAACAAGGAATCCAATGGTGTTAGTTTCAAAGCGATCCCTTTAGTCTATGGAGAACAACTGCCAAGAATAGCAAAATACGTTTTTAAAGGAAAGGTCTACAAACACCATAGTAAATTGATCCAAAGACAGTTTTACATGCTTCAATGCGTTTCTACAATTGTTTTGAGCATAGAGACACCTTAGTAGAAAACTTCATTTTCGAGGTGAAAACCTCCATCATTCAAAATCATCCATTTTTCCCTTGCTAGTACAAGGCAAAATTTTCAAAAAAATCGATGATCAACTCGGTCCCTAAAAAACTGCTGAAAAGTGTTCCATAACCTAATGTCAGGTCGTAGAACACGATTGCACTTGTTTTGAGGCCGATATTGTGCTTGGTTGACGAGATATGGGCGATCTAAAACCTCATTTTTACAGTGGTAAATACGTTTGAAGGCTGTTCACTCGACAATGCACTTTATAATGTGTGATTTGATGATTTGCATATATTCATCTTGGAGAAAAGTGCATTGTCAACTTAAATATTCGCTGGAAAAGACAATATCTGAGAAGCACAGACTGCTTTGCTTGCATAAGCAATTTTGAATGCCTGTTGAAGGTACCAAATTTGCGTTTTTGCTTTGGGATCAGCATGGTACATATGCTATCATGTGAATGAGAATTTACAGCAGTCTGTATTAAAGGTACAGCCATCTTTGAGCAGAAGGTTCAAATACATAGATACATGTATCTGTCGTTAGCTCGTTTCGGTCATCCATGCATGCTCTTCATTACGTTGCTCTAGCACCAAACAATTATAGCTTGATCGCCTACTGCTGATGAACATCTCCTTGAAAGCTTAATCATACACATAAAGAGCCAGAGTAAGTAAACAACGTGACTTGAGTCATCCAATGATTGAACCTTCCTTTTTGGATGATTCGTTCATCGCATTATCATTTGTTTCCTTTCCTTTTCTTTTTTTTTTTAATCCACTTTTTCTCTATCTCTGTCTCTCTCTCTATAAAGATAATATCGTCTTGAATGCATGGTGAAAAAATGGGAGTAAAAATGTCGGTTGGTAAGTCAATGGTTCTATTCCATGTTGAAAACTAGTGATACTAACCACTCCAATTGCAACAGCAAGAAGTATGCGCCGAGCTCAACAAACGCAAGACATTTTAGAAGCAATGGCTAGAAACGATTACGATCAGCTCAAGAGATTGGCTAGACACCCTGAAGGCTTTGTCGATGATAAGCTCAGGCAATATGTGTGGTAGGGTTGGTAACATGGATGGACGTCTATGCTCGGAACCTCGAATGTTTCATGGACTCATATAAACTCGATTCAGGCCTGTATTATTGCACACACAGCATGGCAACTATCTAGCAGAACGAGGGAGTGGTATGGATTCTGTGTACCATCAAAGCCAGGAGGGATGCATCTAAACCTCAATTTGAATTTTTCCTAGAAAAAGACCTAGCTGATCCAGTGCAAATTACCAAAGATGTCGAAAGATCACTGTACTACTATCCCCAAGGTTAGCCCACTATATAAATTTTGAATTTGGGGATCCTATTATTCGGAAATATAACCAACTAACCAAACAGAACTCACACAAAGATATCACTCCAATGTTGAAAGCGCATAAACAGCAAGAGCTCCATTGCATGATTGTCGAGATACTGTGGAGAAACCCAGCATTGAAATACTACCAGGTATAATAGGCTGTCGAGGGCCACTCTCAGCTTACCAACTCACAAAACAACCGATAGGGATTCCACGACATTTGCACTTGCTTTTTGCTCGTTCTCGGTAAAAAAGCCGCTATACCAGCTGCAGAAAATGTCGCCTTGTTCTTTATCCGAGACGCCATGTTGGATTCGTTTGATCCAGTGTCAAAACAGCTGCGGCTGATGAGCTCCTTGATAGAGTACGAAGACCCCGAACTCACGTTGTTTTTGGAGAAGGCCAACATTATGCCTTATTACGCATTGAGTTGGATTTTGACTTGGTTCAGCCATGATTTTGAAGCGTATGAAAAGGTAGTGCGGTTGTTTGATTTGTTCATCTCGAGTCAAGCCATCATGCCCGTGTACATAGCGAGTGCTGTAAGTGTGTGTTTGTTTGTGTAAATGCATGGATTTAGTCTTATTCATTGCATCGCTAGATAACATTATTACGTAGAAATGAGATACTGAAATCCGAGAAAGACCTAGTGCATTCATTGATCACACGGATCCCGCAAGATATGGATATTGAACTGATCATACAGAAAGCTAGTTTGCTGGAGGAGAAATATTCAGTGCTACAGCTGCAGAAACAGAGTGGCATTTGGCTACACGACGAGTAAGATGAGCCACACTTAGATTCAACCATGATATTCATTCCGTTTTCAGATCTGTGATAAACACATGGGAGAGAGATTGGGGAAGGCTGAAGTGGGGCCAAGTGCCAGATCAACTGCAGGCGAATAGATACCTCAGTCGCCAAGTCGAAAAGGAAGAATGGGAGGACGAAATGCTGATGGAGTGGACACGAAGGAGGAGGGGATCAATAGAAGACGACGACGATTTCATGTTTTAGACAATAAATACCTTTTTAATTTATTCAATTTGACATTGATTGTTGCAATGAGCACCGATTGAGGCGAACAATCAAAGCATCAGACAGCGGGTGCATAGGTTAATACTCCCAATTGCATTAGTACATTTGCATCAAGAGTAACAGGCGATACCCAGCGTGTACACATGTCACTTGGCTGGATGTCTGTCCCTGGCGACACTTGTCGATATGGCACTGTGAAATAGACATATATTACACGATGCCTAACAGGCGCGTATTATGATCGGATGTGTGACGCCTCAACAGTTCAACATTAAAAAGCGCGACTCGCTTGAAATTGACGGATGTTTGCTTTTTTGTTCCTTAATTCAACAACACAACTACACACACATTTACAACAATATAATGGGCAGGAGAAAAGCACCTATCGATCCCAATCTATTGGAAACATCGACCATGGATAAACAAACAGCACTAGACAACATGAAAGAGAGTGTCGTCGAGATCTTCATGACAGCGCAACAGCCAGACGCAGTGCTGCGAGCAGAATCCATCAAACTACGAGACGTTCAAATTGGCTGCTGCTACAATGCACCAAGAATGGTGGGCGAGCCAGAGAGTATCGACCACAAAGCAGAGGCAGCGTTCTTGAAACTGATATTCAAGATGGTGAATATTGTGATCAAAGCCAAAAGGAAGGAACCCACGGCTGACCGCGTGCAACGATTCCTTGCTGTCTTTTTGCAGTATATCCAGACAAAAGGTGAGGAGGACAAGTGTTGTTGCTGCTGCAAGGCAACGATAGACTGACGGATTTGTGGTAGATGAGGAGGCCAAATCCAAGGCAAGAAAGAAGCGACGAGAATTGCTAAACACAACGACACCAACACAGCCATCAGCAACACAACCGAGCCAAGAGGACGACGCAGATGTTGACATGGAACAAGCTGAAGCAGAGACAACAGCAGACAAGAACGAGTCTGCTTCACAAGAAGATGAGGACGATGAGGAAGACGACCACGAAGACCAAGCCTATGAGACCATCACATCAAGATTTGTCGAGCGACTGTTGAAATACCTGTTTCAAGGTTTCTCTGATGCCAGAGCAACTGTCCGTGTCAGATGCTGCCAGATCATTGCCCTCTGCATTAGTTCTATGGGAGAATTAGAGTAAGGACACAACATGCCGAGTGATAAATCTGTAATAACGCATGGATGTTATAGCGAGGACTTGTACCAAGAGCTAAAGCGACATTTATTCGAAGGCCATATTGACAGAGAAGCCAGCGTTCGAGCACAAGCAGTGACAGCATTATGCCGTCTACAGAGCGATACAGAAGTCGATCCTTTGGATGGACAGACAATCCATGAAAAGTTAATGTGGAGTGTTCGACATGATCCAAGCTCGTAAGTATTGGTCTTCAAGTGAGGGAAATCAGCATGTGTTAATACAGAGAGAAACCCCATGTAGTGAAGTACGACGATTGATCTTGTTCAACATTGATGTCACATCAGAAGCCATTCCCTACATTGTCAAAAGCATTCGAGATCCAGATGACACCAACCGAAGAGTTGTGTATCTCAAGACACTGAGCAACTTGGAAGACTTTCGATTACTCAGCTTTGAGGAGAGACGAGAGGTGCTTAAATGGGGACTCAACGATCGCAACGAGCTCGTGAGGAAAGCAGCTACCAGGATGTTTGCCGAGAATTGGATCAAGCATGCCGGCCGCAACCTGATTGAATTTTTGGAGCGACTAGAAGCCACCAAACCACAAATGTCGGAACTGATAGAGAAGCTGTTCAAAGAGTTCTTCAAGATTCGGTCTGATGTGTTCAACGAGAGTGTGCTGGACGATGAATTTTGGAAGAATTTATCAGGCGAAAGTGCGTTATTGGCGAAGATGATGATTGAGTACTTGCAAAACGAAGACGAAGAGGATGAGCGACTGGACAAGATCCTGCCCTCGGTTACTGCGCATGTCATGAACCTAGAAAACTACTACAACTTATACCAGCAATACAACAACGCTGAGGACAATGCATTCAACTATGAGTATATTGTGGTTCAAATGTTGGATATTGCACTTTGTTTGGACTATGCAGATGAGGTGGGCAGAAGAAAGATGTTTGATCTCCTGAGAGACATTCTGAGGGCCTATGAAGTGGTCGACAGCCATCTGGAGAGAATACTAAAGGTGTTTAGAAGAATCTCCATTGATGAAAGAGATTTCACGAGGTAAGTGTCCCCCTTGATGCGATAGGTGGTGCCAGTGCTAAGGTTTCGCCTGTGTCTAGATCCATCACTGAAATCATCTCAGACATCCAAGAAGAAGCATCCATACCGTACCTTGACATGGAAGACGACGTGGCAACGAAAAGAGCTAAATTAGACGACAACAGCAGCAGTTCTCCTGTAACAGAAACACCCAAGAGCGCCAGTTCTCCTGGAGCAGAAACACCCAAGAGCGCCAACAACACTGAACAAGCCGCCGATAGCCAAGATGTACCCAATGCAGACCTTGACAAACTGGTAGCCAAGCTGCGCTGTCTCAGCATTTGTCGACGCATGTTGGAAAACAGCTATGAGCCCTTGACAGACAATTCCATCTTGTATGGTCTTTTGAATGATTTGGTCGTGCCAGCAGTGCAGGATGGTGATGCTTTGCTTCGTCAAGAAGGCTTGCACTGTCTTGGTTTGTGCTGTACTCTGGACAAGGGCTTAGCCCAGCATAATGTTGGCTTGTTCATCAACTGCATAAGAAACGGACATGAAGTATTGGTCAAGATTGCTGTCAGAGTAAGTTGTTTAGTGTGTGTGTGCTGTGTCGTGATACTTATGCTTCAGATAGACTTTGGGTGATATTCTTTTGATGTATGGTGTGGATGCTATGAGCGAGCATCTGCCTAACGTAGGTCACTGTGTGCTGCTGTTTGTTCAACGAAGGCTAAACCATCTTGTATTAGACGCACGATATTCGAAACGTATTTGAATTTGGTTTGGATCATGATAATACCGAAATTCAATCACTGACAACACAAAGTCTTTGCAAACTCATGTTGTTCAACCGATACACTGACGATGAGGTAGAGTTGCCTACCATATTAAAATATACACACTGTACTGATACCCTCTGTCTAGCTGCTGCGTTTAATGATCCTGCTCTACTTTTTCCCCAAGACGGACATGGACGAGCACAGCAACATGATCCACCAGTGCCTGGCCTACTTTTTCCCTGCTTACTGCTTCTCCAGCTTGGAACACCAAAAAGCAGTGTCCAATATCACGCTTGCTGCGTTGGAAGAGCTCTGTAACATTTATAGCGACTTGGAAAAGGACGAGAACATGACAAATCCCAAGCAGATTGCTGAAATGTTGGCTGATTGGAACGATCCTAGAAAGCTGACCAAGACACAAGCCGATATTCGTGCCACGCCAGAGGAGCAAGATTTCACGGCACCTGGTAAACTGGCTCTCAAGGCATTGACCATCATCTTTATTGAAGAGGAAGGTTTATTGCGAAAGACCATGTTGACGTTTGTAACACGATTGTACCTGAATGAAGCAGACAAGTCAGATTTGATTGAAATCAGAAAGCAAATCATCAAAATCAACGAGGTAGGCATGATTGCAGACTAGTAATCGACATCCAAGACTCACGCTAGATGGGTGCGGTTTTATAGGAGAAACCATTGAAACTGCAACCTGCTCGAAAGGCACTGAATAAAATTGTCGATACCATTGACTCGATTGTTGATATCAACGATGAACTAGAAAACGACGAAGAGACTCCTCAGCAAGATCAAGAGGATGCCGGCAACGAAAAGCAAAATGAGGATGAGAATGCACAGCAGGAAGAAGAGGCGGATCAAGACTCTGACAATGGATCTTCAATATTAGGAAGTAGTCTTGATCATCAAATTGAAATATCAGACAATGACGATAATGAAGAGCAAGATCAAGATGCGGATGAGGAGGAGGAGGAGGATATGGAGATTAAGGAGGAAAAAGACGAGGACAGCTCTCTTTCACCACCACCAAGACAGCCTCGAGTCGTGCGTCGTCGCATCATCAAAAGAGAGGAGGGCGAAGACGACGACGATGATGAAGATGAAGATGAGGAATCGGAGGATACTGGTGTAGCTTCCGAATACGACGGTGAAGATGAGGAACCAGAGGATACCGGTTCAAGTTCTGAAGACGATGATTAAGTAATATTGCTCATTTAATAAAATCTCTGCTTGTATGTACATGTAACACATTATGATGAGTGGCATAATCCAATGGCGCCATACAACAACTTGACATGTATCGTATCACGGTGGCGTTCATGATCTAAAGTGACTGAAATTCGTTTTCTCTTTGACATGAAATTTCTATACCGCAATTATAATAGAGCCAAAGAAAAAAAATTTGATTGAATTCCTTCACCTTTCATCAATTTTCACAATGGCTCCCCTCGGTGTAAGTCAATCATGATCATTGGCTTCATAAAGACTAGTAACAAGAAAAAACTAAATCACAATCTCGACATGTAGACCATCAAATCTTATCCTCAAAACCCTCGTGTTGCCAAGGCTCAAATTGCCGTAAGTTTCAAAGAATAGATTCAATCAGGCCAAAAACAATTAAACGCTCATTCTTTACACGATACACAGGCTGAGCTCAGTGGTGTTGAATTCAACGTTGAGGCTTTCGATCTTGCCAAGGATGTCACTCCTGAATTCCTTGCCAAGTTCCCCTTGGGTAAGATTCCCGCTTTCGAGTCTTCTGAGGTCAACCTTTTCGAGTCTTCTTCCATTGCCTACTATGGTAAGTTTTTTACGTGTGTGTGTGTTGATGTGGGCAGCGCGTATTGATGGATTTGTCTCTCTCTCTACTTAGCTGCTGCTCAAAAGGAAAACAACCCTCTCCTCGGTGCCACTGCCGTTGAGAAGGCCGAGATCTTCCAATGGACTCTCTTCAGCGAGAACGAGATCAACGCCAACCTCGGTGGTTGGGTCTACCCTCTCTTGGGTTACGGTCCCTACATGAAGCCTAACGTCGATGCCGCTACCGAAAGAGTCAAGCGCGCTTTGGCTGCTCTCAACAAGATCCTCGAGTCCAAGACTTACCTCGTTGGTCACCAAATCACCTTTGCTGATATCGCTGTTGTCTGTGCTCTCGTCTTGGGTTACACTACCGTCTTTGACAAGGCTTTCCGTTCTCAATTCAAGAACGTTACCCGTTACTTCACCACCATTGTCAACAAGGCCGTCTTCAAGAAGTACCTCGGTGATGTCCAACTCTGTGAGACTCCCCTCAAGTACACTCCTCCCAAGAAGGAGAAGAAGGCTGCTGCTCCCAAGGAAACCCCCAAGAAGAAGGAAGCTGCTCCCAAGGCTGCTGAAGCTGATGCTGAAGAGCCCGCCAAGCCTGCTCCCAAGCCCAAGTCCAAGTTGGATTTGTTGCCTCCTTCCAAGTTCATCATGGATGCCTGGAAGCGTGAGTACTCCAACAACGATACCAAGGATGCTATCAAGTGGTTCTGGGATAACTTTGACTCTGAGGGTTACTCCATCTGGAAGGTCGACTACAAGTACAATGATGAATTGACCTTGACCTTCATGTCCAACAACTTGATTGGTGGTTTCTACGCCCGTCTTGAACGTGCCCACAAGTACGCTTTCGGTTCCATGATTGTCCGTGGTGAGAACAACAACAACACCATCTCTGGTTACTTTGTCATCCGTGGTCAAGAAGTTCCCTTCGAGATCTACGATGCTGCTGATTACGGATCTTATGACTTCCAAAAGATTGAGCCCGCTCAATACGAAGAGAAGAAGGAAGAGTTCTACAAGTACCTCGCTTGGGAATTCGATGACTGTGTTGATGGTAAGGTCTTCAAATAAGCAACTCGTCGGCTTGTTATCCCATTGTGTAAATCTCTATCAAAATAAAAATTTTGTTACAAATCTATTCCAATGTATCGGATCACGTGATACACCTTGTAAATGCATGCATGTATGTATTGAGGAGATGGGGGGAGGTGGCACTGTCAAAACTACATGCAGTAGTAGATACGATTTATTGCGCATTGTTGGATGTTTGATTACTACTACTCGTTTGCTGCATCTCGCGAAGTGAACATGAATTACATAATAAGGGTTCGTCTGCCGAGTATTCCTGCGTGTCAATCATGGATCCATCAAATCGTCGGAAACACGAGCTACATACGAGTGTATCGTCCTTGTTACCAGCCTACACATGTCCATCAGCCTCTCTGTATATGTATACGTACGCCCTTAAGACGGGTGCAAAACCTACCTCTTTGGCTCGTTGAATCAAGGTGTTGAGATCATCTCTCATCTTTTTGTTGCTGATCCTCAATTGATGCAACTCGTACTGCCAGTTCGTATCTCTGCCAATGTCTAATTCATCTACCATCCTCTCCACTGTGCTTGTATTCTGGGGCGCCGGCGTCACAACACCATGGCTATCTACATTGGGCAGCGACATGTCTGCCCTTCCCTTCTTCTTGACGTCTGGATCCATCGACACAAACACAGGCTCTTCGTCAGCCAAGGTCGTTTCTTCTCCAATCACCTTTGTCTGCATCAGCACAAATGAAGGCTGTTCTTGCAAAGATGCTTTGCCGTCTGGATAAAAGGTCGTCGCCACCATCACCTCAACGCCCGTGTTGTCCAGCAAGGCGTGTCTCAGGTACACAATTTTGCCCTCTTTGACTTCTGCCAGGGCACGTGTTAGATCGGTGGTGCGGTTGCTTCTCAACAGCTGATACAATGAAGTGCCGATGATTTCAGAAGGTGGCGATCCCAGCACATTCGCCACAGTCCAGCTGACATACAGCAGTAATCCGTCTGCACTCAATTTCCCCCAGAATTCGTGATCTTCCATACCGGGCATGGGGTTGGCTGTGCGCGTCGTGTGTGCCTTGTTGCCGACTGTCAGTGCATTGCGTGGCAACTGGTAGACGGGTCGTTCGCGGCCTGACAAGACAACGTACTTGCGTCCGCGGCCATCTTCGTTTCGTAATTTACCGCAACATTCGATCCACATGTAGCCCGAGTTCTTTCGACGCACACGGTAAATAAGGTTGACAGGCTCGGTGGAGTGGTTGGAGGATTGCTTTAGTTCGCGCATGACTGTGGTGATGTCGGATGGGTGGCATATGGCTTTTAGTGATTTGCCTACCAGTTCTGAAGGCTCGTATTCCAGTACCTGAGCCGTCGAGTCAGAGCAGTATAAAAAGATGCCCTTGATGGTTAGGACGTGGATAAAGTCGGGGCTCTGATCCAGCAGTAATTCATGCCAGCATCGTCGAAACTTGCCTTCGTCTGTGCTGGCTTCTTTGATCAGTGTTTCCACATCCATCGGTGGCTCTGCTTCCGAAGGCTGTGTCGCTTGGTGTGGCTGGGATTGAGAGGGCTGCTGTTGTTGTTGCTGCTGTTGCTGTGATGGCACAATGGCACTTTCTGTAATGGACGACGACTTTTTGTTTGACAGGGTTAATGATGCATGGGGTTGTTGCGAGCTGTTGGCACTGTACGAGGGCTTTGGTGAGGCGGGTCTCGTCCATTCCGTGATGGGTTCTGCCATAGGATTGCCTGGATCTGCATTGATGCTGAGGCCAGCTATAGAACTTACTGCTTTAATGGACCAACACTACAGCACAAGAAGGTGCCCTACCTTGAATCGATGGAGGAATGGTGGAGTTTCGATAGCTGACTGTATAGGTGCCGTCTGGACATGGTGTATGAGAGGGCTGTATGCGTGTTTCCATGGTTACTACTCACTTACCCTTCATGCTCTGAAAGATGGAATTGGGCTGCTCCACCAGATCCACTTGCAGTCCAATGAAATAGTCAATGTCTTCGGACGACTCCCAGGCAATGGGTATCACGGTCAGCAGATTGACAAAGGGCTGTCCTGTCTTTCGGTAGTTGATGATGCTGGACTGCGACTCTTTGCCCTGCACCATGTGTGTTTTGATATGGTACACGGTGGTGTTGTCAGTGTACTTTCGTCTGGATCCAATAGCGACTCGGCCATCGGGTGCCTGCAGAAACCGGCAGTTTCGTCCCACCACTTCGCTGGGCGCATAGCCAGTCAGTCTTTCAAACATGGGCGAGGCGTACACGAGTGGAAAATCGTATTGTTTTGCATCAACAACAACAAAGGAGCAGGATAAATCAACGGGTCCTAGGTTGATCTGAGGATTTGGTCTGATAGAGAATTCTTGCTGTTAGTACACACACACACACACACACACACCTTACATATGTTATATATTTGTACCTATTAGCCACACGCGATAAGATGGAGAGCATATCAAAGCCAGTGTTGGCATACATGCCTG
>JAXQGS010000070.1:0-33148 GCA_037040325.1 Mucor sp. M7501 | reverse complement strand
TTTCGTTTTGAAGATACAGTTGACAACTGATTACATCCATCGTTTTCATTTGACTTTATTTAACTCGAATTCATCATATACAGTGTGAGCTATTAAGACAACCTCTTTATAGTAAAATATACAGCAAGAAGAAATATTGAAAGGTGAATAGAAATACACAAGAGAGAGTGTATGTTTTAATAAATAATGAGAAATAACTGATAACGACGTATTTACAGCAATAAAGATATAATAATAATGGCAACAAAATGAGTGTAAATGGGGAATATAGATATGAGGAAATAATTGATACAATGGGGGGGGGGGTTGGAAGGAAACGAAAATATTACATAAATTAAAAAAAGGGATTAGTCATATAGATTAGTATTTTGAAGCATAAGGGAGAGATAGTCTTGAGCAGCTTGAGACCCCTTTCTAGCAGCAAGTCGATACAGGTCATCTGCTTTACTTGTATCTTGAGACACCACCAAGCCTTGACGATAGAATTCAGCCAACTTGAACATGGCAGAGGCTTCATCTTCCTCAATCTCTTCGTCCAGTAGTAGCATCATGGGGAGTATCTCTTGCTGCGAGGATTGCTGGTCAATCAGATAGGCTTTGCTCACCACCTCGCCATACCAATGGAACGCTTGACGCAGGCTCTTTTCTACACCCAGACCATGCTCAAAGCATTCGCCCACTTGCAGATAGACACGGTAGCCGTACTTTTCCTCTTGCGCAAACCGAATCAGCGTAGCAGCTGCTTCCTCTGCCTGCAAAGCGACATTGGCCCAACCGTGGAGATGATAGCGGGCAATCATGATTTCAGACAGAAACTTGTACTCTTGCGGTGCGTGGAGATGTGCAGCCTGAAACAGCTGGTATGCATGAGCACGACTTTCCAGATCTTGATGCAAGATGCGAGCCAGATTGAATTCAGCCTGCCATCGATCAGGTGCAGTTTCGTATTTACCAAACAGTTCCACAGCAATTTCGAATTGTTCTAATGCAACGGCTAAATCAGGCGCGACAAATATGCCATGCTGGTGGTAGATGCCAAGGTAGAAGGTCGCTGTTGGGTGCTTTTGTACTGCAGATCGGCAAAAGAGGTCGTACGCCTTTTCAAAGTCTTGCGGAATAATGACGCACTCTTCATCTTGGTCATCATTCTCCTCGTGTGTGCTGTGCGTGTCTTGTTCTTGTTCCTCTTCTTCTGATCGACTGGATACAATGACTTCTTTGCCGCGATGGTAATACAAGCCAAGCTCAAACTGCGCTTCTCTCAGGCCGAGTTGGGCAGCATGTTGCAGTCTTGACAGCCCCTCCTCTTGCTCTTCTAGCGAGTAGTCGTCATTCAGAAACAAGACGCCTAGCTGGAGCATGGCTTCTTGTACGTGGAGATCAGCTGCGGTTCGAAGGTATTCGATGGACAAACAAATATCAGGTGGCAGCAGAAAGAGGTTGCTGTTGGACGGCGAGGGAATGCCCTTAAGATAGTACAAGCCCAGCTGGTAGCAGGAGGGGCCGTGGTTGTCGCTGGTGGCATTGACAGCCATCGTGTAGAATTTGCAGGCTTCCATGTCCTTGTTGACGGTGGGCTCTGTGGCAATGCGTTCTTGAGCGTACATGCGAGCAATGCGGTAAAAGGCCTCGGCATCGCGCGTTGTATCTGCTGCACGCGCATACCACTCGTATGCAAGTTGATCGTTTTTCACTGTGCCAATGCCGTTCTCGTAACACTGAGCCAGCGTATTGTAAGCATGAACGCAGTGCAAGTCATTGGCGCAAACCAGCAGTTCCTAAAAATAGCTCTTTTTGTGAGTTGTTTTGTTTGTTTGTTTGTATATTTGCTTATTTACCTGGAAGCCCTTTTCTGGATTCAATTGACTGCCGCCGTATCCCTCAATGCAGTAACGTGCGCAAAAGAAACGTGCTAGGACACTGCCTTGACTTGCAGCCTTTTCGAAAAACTCTAATGCAGCTGCGTATTGCTTTTGCTCGTACCAGGCTTCTGCGGCATAGACGGTGGCATCAATGTCGCCCAACACGGAAGCTCGCTCAAAGCATTCAATGGCCAGGTTCTTTTCATCTTCCTCGCATTGAAATCTTGACTCGCCCTCTTCCTCTTCCTCCTCGTCATCATCGTCACAAAAGCTGCTATGCGTGTTGCTCGGTGTAGGCAAGTTGTGATGCTGGTTCGTGTTGGTAGCAGAAAACTTGATTTTGGTTTTTGTGCAATTGTTGTAGGTTTTGCCCAAAAGCACCAGCGACTCTGTGTCACCTGCATCGCCAGCCATGTGGAGGTACTTGAGCGCTTCTTCCAGGTACTCTTGCTGCATCAGCGCGTTCAAAAAGGGGACATCCAGCTGCTTAAGGTACTTTTGACCGAGGACGCGCATGGCAAGAACATGGCCCAGCGATGCAGCTGTCTTTTGGTACTGCAGCTCCAATTCGCTCTGGTGGATGAGACCTGCCATGTGCGACAACATCCAGATGCTCTCAGCGTGCGATTTAGATGCAGATTGCTTGAACCAGTTGGCTGCGGTGCGTTCATCCACACGCACGCCGTATTCGCCTTGCAGGTAGATCATGCCCATACGGTACTGCGCCTCGGTGTATCCCATGTCTGCGCTCTTGTTGAGATAGGACAGCGCCAATGGAATATCCACAGGCACGCCTTGCACCAACCCGCTGCCATAGATGTCTGCCAAGTTGAAATAGGCAATACTGTCATTGAGCTCCTCTGCTGATTTGCGGAACCAAAAGATGGCCTGCATGGGATTCACTTGGGTGCCCGTGCCGTTGAGATAGCAGCAGCCCAGCGGTTGAAACGCTTGGGGAAACTGGTCTTGAATCGCAAGCGTCGACAGCAAGTCAAAGGCAGCTTCAGCAGAGATGGCCTTGTTGGACAGGATGAGGCCTTCAAGCAGACTAGGGTCTTCTTGCACCAGAGGCGTGTAACCAAGTGCTAAGCGAGCGACCATCATGCGAGCCGTCTTTCCAATCTTGTTGTGTGCAATCTTTGTCTGTCTCGATGCGAGTAGATAGTAGTCGTATGCAAGCTCCATGTTGCCAATCTCGTAATAGAGTTCAGCAGTAGCTGAATAAGCGCTAATAATGAGGGCAGTGTGTGTGTGTGAGAGGGGGTGTCAATTTGTGTGTGTGTGTGTGTACTTACTATGGGTAACCCAATGTCGCAGCACGTAGGTAATGCTCAACAGCCATGTCCATGTTCTTGTCGACACCAGTACCTTTATGGTAACAATCGCCCAAAAAAGTAATTGCTTCGGCATCGTTCTTTGCAGCCGCTTTGGCCAGTAAATCAACAGCCATTGCATAGTCTGTGGTCAAGCCTTTGCCTGTCAGATAGATCTTGCCTAATTCGCGCTGAGCATACGTGTCGTTCTTTTCAGCAGACTTTTTGAGCCATTGCACAGCCTTGACAAAGTGCTGCTGAGCCAGCTGCGGTTGATTGGCATTGGCTACCATAAACTGGAGGTAGATACGCGCCATGTAGGCCATGGCTTCCGAGACGCCGAGTCGAGCGGCCTTTTCAAACCACTCCAGCGCCGTGTCCAGCTTGGGCTTGTTGTCCTCTTGTGCAATGCCCTTGTAGTAGCAGAGACCCAGTGAATACATGGACATGGGATGGCCCTTGGTCGCTGCCTTTTGGTACCATGGAAACGCATCAGAGGGACCCTTGAGAGGAATTATATGATTCGACATCATATAGGCAACCTAACATATGCACACTCCTTGTTAGTTTACATTGAAACACACACACACACACTAAATTCCCCCAAACTCACCAAAAAAGTGGCATCATTGTCACCAGCATCTGCAGCAATCAAAAAGTGGTTGAATGCCTTTTCACGGTCAATATCAAACAAGCCTGGAATCCCCTCGTCGTAAATGGAGCCTAACCAATAATGAGCATGAGGATTATTTGTAGTTTCAACCAAGGTGTGCAGCATGGCGTGGGCCAGCAGAGGATCGTAGCGCACGCTGGGAATGTCGCGGCAGAGGTGGTATCTTGCGATTGAGAGTGTGGCGGTTTCCATCGACAAGGCGTCCCTTTCCTTGACGCCCTTTTCCAGCACCGTCGTGTACAAGCGAAAGGCTTCCGTGTGTCGAGCCATTTTCTGCAGCAACAGTGCCTGATCGATGTGTGCATTGCAAACGTAAGGGCTGTCTCCTTCAGCCGCCTTGGCATAGAATGCAAGCGCCTTTTCCAAGTCCATGTCGACACCGATACCGTGTTCATGGCATTTGCCCAAGATGCCCAGGGCGCACACGTCTTTTCCAGCAGCAGCACGCTTGTACCATCGAATGGCCTCGCGCTCGTTTTTTCTAGTGCGCAGTCGATTGTCTGAACTCTCGTGGGATGATGACATGACGATGCTGCCTTGCTGATAGAGCTGTCCCAGTACACGTTGCGCATAAGGCAGGCCCGCCATGGCAGATTGCCTGATCAAGCGAATGGCTTCCTTGTGGTTCTTTTGTCTGCCCAATCGGCCAAAATAGTAGACCAGACCGAGGATATACTGTGCTGCATGGTTGTTGTTTTCGACAGCTGCCTTGTAGTGAAGGAGAGCCATGTCATTGTTCTGTTGGATGCCTTCTCCCTTGTCATACAAGATGCCCAGTTGTACGTGCGCACGGCTGTTTCCCTAAAATTAGAAATTTCAAGTCAGTTTTTGCTGCTAGTGGGAGAGAGAGAAAAACTACTACGTACCTTCTGCACTGCTTTTTCAAGCCATTCGATACCTTGTGCATAATTAGCCTCTGCTATTAATCTGCTGCCTAATGCAGCCTGTGCATCTGGAAAGCCTCTGTCCGCACTTTTTCCATAATAATCCTTTGCTTTTTCAAGATCTTGTGCAATATCAAACCCTCGCTCATAATGAACACCGATAAGGAACTGTGCATACCTGTTGAGTTTGTTTAGAATATAGACACATGAAAACATTTACATGATTCAAATTTACATGTTGCTATTTTCGGCACTCTTCATCAAGTAGCTCAAAGCTTGTTGTGTATTCTGATTGACACCTTCACCTTGGAACAACATGCGGGCTAATGTGCATTGCGATTCACCAATCGTAGACAGGATGGACTCGTTGGTAGCCTCATATTCACTGGCGTTTTTAAAGCATTCAAAGGCGGCTAATTTATCTACCCCCTGAATTTCTTTATGAACAGCAGCATGAGAAGCACACGAAGCAGCAGCAGCAGCAATGCCATCGAGATAGCAGCGGCCGAGAGCGTAGGTGGTCTCACACGAAGGGTGCGATTTCAGCAGTTGCAGTCCACGTTCCACGTTGACAGAGACGCCCAAGCCAAACATGAGGCATTTGGCGAGATAGACGATACCGATGCTCTTGTAGCTGTTTGGCAGTGATGTATACTGATGCATGGCGTGGTAGAACTGATTCCAGTCATATTCATCATTCTGTTGCTGCGCCCTTTGATATGCCTCCTTAATGATGAGATGATGCGACTGTACTGGGTGCTTTTCTAGCTGATCGAGAATATCCAATGTCGAAATGCCAGGCGGCGGCAGTAGCACGTTGGTGACTGAGGATGATGAGGCATGGTGATCATGATGGTGATAGTAAGAGGGCGGTGCGTTGCTGTTATTGCCAACAAAAGAGGCCTCCATCACTGGATAAAGCGATTTTCTTGAAATGGTCGATTGATCTGTGATTTCGGTAAATGCAGAAGTGTTTGCTTCGATCTGAGAAAATGGGTCATTCGATAAGGTTGTCCACCCCCCACTGCTAATGTTGCTTTTATTCGAGTAGTCTGTTGTTTGTGCTGTGGTATTGCTAATAATAGATAGGTGTTTAGTGGCAATGCCACTGCTACATCCTATCACAGATGGCGAGTTGGTGCGTCGCATTTTCTTGGATTTCAGTGAATCATAGTACGGCGAATGCGAGTTGGTGGTGGTGGCGGTGGTGGTGGTATTGGATGGCGAGGATCGTTTGGTTAAAATGTAGTTGGATTCTGCCTGCTCTGGTAGTGGTTGTTCTTGTACATTTGGTTTTACCATGGTTTGATTAGGCAATTGGTGTTCTGTTGCACAGGTACTCGGAGTTTCGTGCAGTGTCGTAGCAGCAGCAGCAGCAGCAGCAGCAGCAGCAGTAGCAACAGCAGCAGTAGCAGTAGTAGTAGTAGCAGATGTTGGATGATGATGCGTCGATGGTACTAATGGTGTGTTGTTATTCGATGTAACCCTCTTTTTTCTTCTGCTCTTTGGTGTCAGCACTTGTTTGAGATGGTTCCTCTTTTTCTGATAGTGCGATGATCTGTCATTCGTAGTAGTAGTAGTAGTAGTTGACCTGCTGTTGGCATGATTGATTCGAGAGATGCCATCCTCATCGTCAATGATACTTTTGCTGGGTTTCGCCCCCATTAAAATTCAATTGGAATATATTATATTTAATGCAAATATAAAAAAAAAATAAATGAGAGAAAAAGAGAAGAAAGAAATGCCTTTTCTCAATTTTGCCTTTTTTTTTTATATAGGTTTAAATAAAGCTGAGATCAGGTGTTTTCCTGCAGCAAAAAAACTATACAGCAGCAAAAAGTAGTAATAACAAAAATTTTGAGTGTGTGTGTAAAACAAAAATGGATTCCAAAGGGGAATAAAGGAGAGAAGGGAGAGAGAGAGAGAGAGAAGGATGATTTGTTTGGAAATGAAAGGAGATCTTTTTTTAAAAAAGAAAAAAAAACACAAAAATAAAAGAGAGAGAGAGAGAGGAAAAGAAGACGAAAATAAAAGGGGAGCCAAGGGGACAGAAAGCTTTTTGTTGATGAGAGCCATGATGGTACAAACGAGATTCCCAAATTTGAGTGAAAACCCTCCAAAAATGTAAATGTAAAAATAATCAACTAATGCGTTTTACTGTTTCATCTAATGTGTATATACAGAGGCATTGCTATACTTGTGGTCATCATTTGCGTAAAGAGAAAGAGATACTCTCGGCAAAATGTGGCATTGAGCCCCCGTTGAAAAAAAAAGAAAAGCAAATGGCATAGACACTCAATTGTGGAATTATACAAATGAAAACACATGTAAAGCAAGGCTCTTGTTACCTTTTTGATGTAACCAGCCTTGTAACTTTATTTCAAAAGTGATGATTATGCTTTGTTGTTGTACCCCGCGGTCGGACATCATCTTGTTACGCACCTCGTTTTGTTGTTGTTGTTGTTGTTAAGCAAGATGTGTGACGAAAAAAAACAACAACAGCAGAGGCGAACTGGTGATACACAAGATCCTCATGATGTGTGTGCCTCTTCCAATCGAACGCTGTAGTCTGAAACGTTACGCCGTATAGTAAAGAGAAAGATCTGATCGAATAGCGACATCATTTGGTTCTTGAATTGACGCTATTTCGAACCATATCACTCGAGTATATGCTCTTTTTTTTTTACCAGTGTGCTCAATACACACAGACACATGATATATGTGTGTGTGTGTGTGTGTGCTATTTATCCAGATTCTATTTACTGTTTCATAATGCAGGTATATAGGAAAGCCACACTATCGCTATTGTTGTACTTTTTGTTGTTGTTGTGGTTGCATGAAAACAAATGAAATCAGAATTGTAAGTTCATGTAACATGATGATGATGAAGCGGATACTATACTAAGCCCTTGGTTTTTTTTTCCTCCAGCGTCGAATTGACATGCTGCAACTATAGGGATGCTATAAATTACAAGGATCAGCTGTGCTTGTGTGGGTGTGTATGTCAAACCACGAGTTCTAATCTTGTAATTTAACCATTTAAAAAAATGTTATTTGTTTTATCTCGCTCAAATGTTAACATTGTCAAGAATCACATTGTCTGTCGTCAATCTTAAGAAACGGCTTGTTGTAGTCATTGTGCGCATAAATTAAACTGTGTTGTTTGTTATTGTCATCTTTTTGTTTCATGTTGGTTTTTTGGGGTTATTCTGTCGTCATTTACTATCGTTTTGCTCTCTCTGGATTTTCATTGATCTGTGCTGTACTAATAACAGCCAGCGACACAATAGAACAAGTGAGCCCATGTTGTTATAGACACCATCCCACAGTCCAATGCTGTATCCGCACCAAGATGAGATGTGGCGATCAACGTCTTATTTTTATATAAATGTGGCAAACCGCAATGCAAACACAAATAGAGAATAGAACATTTCGTCGTAAGCATTTTTCATTGTGATGGATATACGGTATTTTTTGGGGGCCACTGAAAACACACATCCTGAAGCAAACACACATTTCATGCGGTATATAGCTACGTATAATATCAACCTTTTTTATAATAAAAATCTTTAAGCTTTGTACATCCAACCACCCTCGCCCATAGTATCTATAAACTTGGAATCAGCTCTAGCAATGATCTTTTCACGCAAATCACCGTAAATGGCGCTTCCTTCAACAGCGTTGAAATGCTTGGGCTCCCATTTAGTTTCACTGGTCTCACGTTCCTTGCGAAGAGCTCTTTGTTGGTTTTCAATGGCTGACTTTTCGCTAGAAGCAGTAGCATAATCTCCGGCCTTGAGTGCATCAGATACCTTTTGCCAGATACGACGAGATTCTAATTCATCTTGTTCTTCTACAGGTCTGACATGGGGCTTGGGCTTCTCCAACGTAGTCAAGTCGAGGAAATCCTCTGTCTTTTTGTTCTTGGTCAAGGTGGATTTACCTGTCCATTGACCCTCAATCACGGTAGGAGTAGAGAGCGATTCATGGGTAACAGAGGCCTTGAAATGATGAACTTCGCCAGAGATCCAACCCTTGGTGGTATATTCAATGGAAGCAGCAAATCCACTGGTACTTTGAACAAAAGAGGTACCGTACAACTCAACATAAGGTGCTACAAAAGAGATCCTTACTATCAGTCTCACATGTGATTTTTTTTTGTGTGTGTGTGCCTGCAAATACTTTACCAGCGTACCAAATACCATTGACAGATACAGAAGGTAATGTGAACAAGTAAGTTTCATCACGTTCAGTCAATTTGAGTGTACAGTAACCGATTTGATCTACCAACATTTGTGTGCCTGAAAAGCGAGTCTTTTGACCGTCATGACCATTGACAATAACACCTGCTTCCTTGTTCTCAATGTAGAAACCTGATACAGGAGGATGATGGGAGACTTGTTCGCAAACAATACGGGTATTATCATCCCAGTTACAGAGAAATTGCTCACCAAGGATAGGGTTGAAGGGCTTCTTTTCCCATTCTCCCTTGGGAACACGGCTAGAGAAGGAACCGTTCAAGGAAGAGATGAACCACTTGATGGCAGCATAAAAGCGTTCTTCAGCGTTATCTGATTTACCAACAGCACTCAACTAGAGTAGGGTAGTAAAACAAATGTTAAACACCCTTTCCATATCTCTCTCCCTTCTCTCTCTCTCTCACTCTCTCTTTTACTCTTTATCAATACTTACAAGTGCAGGTTGATCAGCCCAAAAGGAGCTATATAGATAAACATGAATACACACATATACTGTTATACTCTTTTTTCACATGGCTCGTTACTTACGAGTATTCCAATAATGAGATGGGGGCCAATAAAAAAGAGGGGCAAGTCAAACTGGAGAGATCGCCAGTGAAGGAAGCCAAGGTCTTTAAAAAGGAAGAGAAACTACCTTGTTGATCAGCAGGAATACTTTCAAGGGTATTATCTGAAGAAGTCATTCTATTTCAACAAAAAAAAAAAGTGATGTATAAGAGAAAAAGAGAGAGAGAGAGAATAATTTAAAGGGGTCAAAAATTTATTATTTCAAAACCATTTTGCCCCTTCTTTTTTTCCGTGTAGATTGCATTATGATTCGCTCAAAACTATGGGGGATACCCACCATATATACTTTAATTGCAAATAAGATACAGTACGTGTTGCTGTGCTGGCATTATCATTGAAACCCAGTGTACACTCTCTCTGCATGTGTCAAGTATATATTACGATGGATGAAACGTTTCAAAAGATGTGTCTATTGCAGTTGCATTCAAGTGCTTTTCTTTTTGCATTTCTCATTTAAAATAAACTTACTGACATTGTGATCATCATCTGATAATGGCACTCGTGAAGACTGTGATTGCGATGAGGAGGAGGGAAGTTAACATCATCATCATCATGTCACAACAAGTGATTGAGCCAGCTTAAATCCTCCATATGAGGACGGCAGATGTAACCGCGACATCCAGGCTCTAAGTACATCCAGCAGACTGATAAGGGTGATATCAGTAAATAATCAAACAAATCAAACTGATACACGCTATACACACATACATTATCTCTATGCAAGCACATCTATACGTAATGCCAAACAAATATCAAGTATTTCTATGCTTTGAGTGGCTGTCTACCTTGGCTTCGTATGGGTAAGAACCTGCGCTACTGATCGCTTTTGTTCATCTCGCCAAAATACACTCTGAGCTCTTTCAGATACCCTACTATTAGTGTTTAAACGTTTTAAGCTTCCATTATCACGCAGGAGAGGTCCACCATTGCGGATCTGACTTTTCAGGAACGCTTTGCGCCCATACCGATCAAAGTAATTCATTCATGGACAGATAGCATACTTGCATTACACTTTACTAGTCCAAAGTATGCAAAATACAGCCAAAACTACATGTATTTGAGCCGCGTTTTCTCGTGTTTGAAGCTGTTTTAGACCCTCAAATTGACGCCAAACAATTGCTCTCATGTAGCATTTACTTACTGATACCTTTGCTCAACTTTTTGAGGACCCAAAAAACATGACCCAAAATCCTTCAAAATCCATGAGTGACCCCTCATGAAAAACAGCAAAAATCAAACGATCGCGTTTTTGACCACGAAAACAAAAACTTTTACTATAGCATGTATTAATTCAAATGGTTTCTATCGATCCAAAGCAACTTTTAAAACTATTTTTATGAGACGTTGATATTGAAAATCTCAACATTTTGGGCGAAAACCTTATTTCACATTCCCTTGATTTGCTCTATAATTTTATTCAAAACATCTCTTTTAGTTGGCACCATTGGATGCGTCTTGAAAAGTACTCTTAGAAAGTATAATGGAATATTGCACGATTACCACATTTTATATAGTCGGATCCGGTGAAAATAGGATGATGGAGTTGAAAATGATGAAAAATTTCTATTTCAAGCAAAAAAAAAATAGCTGCTGGGCGGAGCCTAAACCATTTTTTTTGGCTGTTGGCAATAGCGATGCCATGCTTAATGAAGGTAATTGGTGCTATAGAAAGACATTAGGGAAGGGATTACGGGTATGAAACTATTGTAGATTGGACTAATCAACCTCTCTTGCTTTTATTGTGCAATTTTTGAATGCTAAAAGATGTCTCGGGGTTAATTTACTGCCATTAGATGGAGAGAGATCTTATCATGCGTCCATGTCTCGACACAATGATCCTTCTCGTCCATTGTAAATGTTGGAGACCAACATTTTTTTGAGCAAACTGTTGAAAACCAGAAATAAATGAATGCATCGTATTCTCGAGCAATTACAAGCATATCATGACCTCTTGGTTACACTTTCCTTACAGCAATGTTGCAATGTCAGCAAAGAAGAAGAAGCAATCCCACTCAGATTCATCGCAAGCAACTCATACATTAGTCTGTGTCCAAAGTAGTATATTCAGCTTTATTCAAAAGAAGCTTTCAAATCTGCAAAATGAAGCGATTAACTTGGTATCATCTCAGAGAAAGATATGTACAACATTGTATTCTCATCATTGCAACATGTAGATCCCAATGCCGTCCCTTGTATCCAATATCAAGTAAGGCAGACTAGACTTCGTCTCATCCAATGACATTCATGATGGCCATGATGCCATGCTTCTATACAAAAGAGACAAGGTATGGGTGCTGTAATAGATACAAAGCATGATTTAATGCAGACGATCATCACTAATATACTACTAACTGGAGGAGAAAAAAACTTCTCAGTCACTCTATTTGGCAATTGACGGGCTTTGGAAACACAGCTGTCGAACATTTGACCTTTTGAGGGGGATTGCCAAAGATCAGAGAAAGAACTTCCTCTCTCATCCGTATCTCTACGCAATGCCTAAAGGTGCGTTCTCATAGCCATGGATTCAGGAAAGCAGCTTTGATCTTTGGGTAGTGTCATATCATATCGCATCGCAATCAGCAACCAGTAGATGGATGGATGGATGGATGAGGACATGATGGGATGGGTAAATGCTATAGAAAGGTGGATCTCAACGGATGCAAACTGTATGACATGAAGGATCCATCCATCAACAATATTCAAATCAATCCGTGCTACCAGCTGCAATCGATTCAGCTCGTCTTTACCAACAGAACACTGTTCGAATCATGTCGCCATCTGCTTTTTACGTGGACATGACACCACCTCGTCGCCCAACACCCTTTTTGCACATGACAGCCCGCTCATCAACATACACCAGGATTGGGATATCTGATGTGATATGACACAACCTACAAGGAGAAAAGAGACACTGTTTTCCTGCTGATTTACATTGTGTTAACATGTTGCTCCTCTAGTTAGTGTTTCCGGCACAAAGTACCGTATGACCCTCGGTCTCCCCGTTGGTGCTGTTATGAATTGCGCTGATAACTCTGGTGCCAAGAACTTGTATGTCATTGCTGTCCGTAACATCAAGGGTCGTTTGAACAGACTTCCCGCTGCTGGTTGTGGTGACATGGTTGTTGCCACCGTCAAGAAGGGTAAGCCTGAATTAAGAAAGAAGGTTATGGCCGCTGTTGTCATCCGTCAACGTAAGGCCTGGCGCCGTAGAGACGGTGTTTTCCTCTACTTTGAGGATAACGCTGGTGTCATTGTCAACCCTAAGGGTGAAATGAAGGGGTAAGTTGCTTTTATTTTGAAAGGGTATATAAGAGTGAGAAACTAACATGTTGTGCGTACAGTTCCGCCATCACTGGTCCCGTTGCCAAGGAGTGTGCCGATTTGTGGCCTCGTATTGCTTCTGCCTCCGGTACTGTTGTCTAAGGTGTTTGATCATTTGGAGTTTTATATCAGTTATCAATTTACATTACCGAAATAAAAGTCATTGAATCGCAACATCGTAGCTATAACATTGATGAGGCTTTCATTGTTGTGTTTGTCAAGTGTCGCGCTGTATGCAACTGATGGTATCGCGAATGTTTTCCATTATTTGCTCAGCAGGATACGCATGATCTGATGGTATTTAAGTTGTGAAATATGGCATTGCTTGTCGTCTTTTAATCACAAAGCTAAATTATAACGGTGGAAAAGGCTGCCCTCGAAGTCTAATCATATGAACTACATGTACTTATTTACGACTTGATTCAAGCCCTGAAAACCACTTGTTTACTGCCAACAAAAGGCTGAATCATCTTAAATATTAGCTTCGTCTAACTAGCTTCTTTTGGTTTTCGCTGAAAACTACTTTTATTGAAAGCACTAGTAATAACTTTGCAAATAAGATTGCATACTTTTTTTTTTTCTGTAAGATGCTAAACATTTCGCTATGCCCTGTATTGGCTGAGAGGTATTCAATTCTTTACTCTTGATTTTCTTGTGGACAGACGCATCTTGTGGATCTTGACTAGATGCCTTTTAAAATTAAACTTGCACGAAAGATACTTTGCGCATTTGGAACAGTAAAATTCGGGATGGTGCACGTCAATGATAGCGTCCTTGCTCCTTTCTGTTTTCTGTTTTCGTAAAGAGAGCTTGTGAACACCCTTTAAATGTTGCCTGAAAGTCTTTCTACTAGACATGTGCTTTTCGCATTGTGCGCAATAGTGGTTGGGTTCATATACATCAATGATGGCGTCCTGGTTTACTTTTGGCTTGGAAAAGACCCATTTATGAGTACGCCTTAAATGTTTCCTGTATCCATCCTTGCTTGCTGATTTCTTTTCACACTGTGCGCAGTAAAAGTTGGGATCATCCGGGTCAATAGTAGCATTGTGATTGATTCTTGATGGCGGCTCCAAGTTGTGAATAAGTCTAAGATGATCTCTAAAGCTATATTTACTCGACAAATGCTTTTCGCATTGTGCACAGTAGAAGGTAGGATCGTTGATGTCGATGGTGGCGTCAAGATTCATCTCTGGCCTCAGTCTTGTTGGCAGTGTCAGCTTATGGACATTCCTCAAATGAATAAGGAGGCTTTTTCTACTTGACAGGTGTTTTTCACATTTTGAGCAATACAAGCTGGGATTATTCATATCAACACAGGCGTCAGGGTTTGGAGGTGCCACTTTCGGTATACACAGTTTGTGAATATAATGCAAGTGTTGGACAAAACTGCTTCTATTGCAGTATGTCTTATCGCATTTGACGCAATATTTGTTGGGTTTGTCAGTGTTGATCTCTGCATCTGGATTCACAATCATTGGGACTCTCAGAGAAGGGAGTACCATGCGATGGACGGATTTACAGTGCTCACGATATTTATGTAACGATGAGCTTCGCTTCTTGCATACGTAGCAATACCAATTGGGATCAAGTGGATTCGGCAAGCGATTGGGATCACGCTTTTTTCTCGAGTATAGTTTGATATAGTGAACACTAAGCAGATGGGTACGGTAAGCGTTCTTGGTCCTGTAACTTCGCTTACAGACTCGACAGTAATGATTGGGGTCATCTACATCTGGCTCCACTTGTCCTGCTCTCCTAGGTCGTAAATCCAGAGAATGGACGCTTATTAGGTGAACTTCAAATGCCCTTTTATTCGCAAAGGTGTTGTCGCAGGCGCAGCAGTAATTGTTGGGATTGTTGATATCTGGCTTTTGTTTGCTTACTTGTTGTTTGGAGTCCTCATCAATCTTGTCCACTTTGTGAACGATGAATAAATGTCTTTCGTAACTAGTCCGATCCATAAATGAGAGGTTGCAAGCGCTGCAAAAAAACTCGCTATGTATCGGCACTCGACTACTAGCGTCAACAGTGGGCCTCATATGATGCACATAGTAGCAATGCGATCTAAAAAGGCGTTCGCTCGTGTAGCTCTCCTTGCACAATTTGCAAGAAAAGTTTGGATCATGCAGATCAGGTAATTCGGCTTGATTTTCCGCCTTTCTTGGACATTTAATCTTGTGGACGCGCATACAATGTTTGCGATATCGTTTTTTCGACAAGTAATTAATGTTGCATGATGCACAATGAAAATTGAGATCGTTCCAGTCGGGTAGGATGGCAGGGTTCTTGCGAGAGAGTCGTGATGGCACTTTCATACCATGGATTTTAATAAGATGAATCCTGTAAGAGGCCCAGTGTTTATATGTATGCTGGCATGAACAGCAGTAGAAGTCTGGATTGTCCGGATCAGGAAGTGCATTGCTGTCGGGTCTATGCTTCATGGTGATATGATGACACTGTCGCAGATGTTGATGATAGTTTCTTTTGGTAGAGAATGCCATTTCACAACTCTTGCAAAAGTGATTTGGATCATGAATGTCTGGTTCCAAATACATGTGCTTAATGGAGCTAGTTTTGTCTTTGATCTTGTGCACAATCCTACGATGCTCCAGCAGTAATTGTAAGCTGCCTTTGACTTGACGACAGAAGCGACACCAATAGTAATAATCCTTGCCATTCTTGTAAAGTTCTGGTTGTTTGCTGCTGGTTAGTTTATTCGCTTTGACGTTTGTAAGCATATCTACCTGACGCGGCTTTGATTTCTGATGTCTCTTCCTGCTTTATAGTCTTGTCTATCTCTTCGTTTGGCTCCACTTGCATGTTGCTGCTGTTTAGCGCCAAAGTGAAAGGTTCCTCCTGCTTAATTATGGTGCAACTTTTCGATTCTTGTTTGACGCTGAATGTAGCATCAGGTACTGAGACACGAGCATTTGTTTGAAGTGAGCAGTCTTCCTTTTTGATGATGATAGCAGCACGTCTAGCCCTACTCTTCAGTTTCATGTTGTGAGATAGCTAGTATGGGAAACGCAAAAGAAAGACAAACAAGAGTCTCTTTTGAAACGCGACATGTCTATATTTTTGCCACAAGAGAAGGTGTAACAAACGTTCGACTTGGACATGAACTATCTGGTCTTCATCATTTTATGAAACCCTACTAATATGTCTTGAAATACCAACTTTAACATCTATAGCTGCGTTTCTTTCTTATTTAATATTGCTACACATTTGTGTCATTGCACGAGCCAGTAGCGGAATCAATGATTGTCTATCATCTCGGATGAACCAACAAAGGCATTTATTCTATGCATGTTATATTGTAACAGTCGCATAGTTCCAGAACGCACATCAGAATTGACAGCAACATTTGTCCGATGTTAAAATTCGTTAGCTGGATCAAAGATGTAGAATTGTGCAAACCTTCCCTTAGTTGTTGAATGATATTGTTGAGAACAGAGATTAACTCAGGGCTATTGAGGTAATAATAAACACTTTCATGGATGCGAAATGCGTAAGTATTATGTTACTCATTGGCAGATCTCCTGTCCAAATCAGCGTTTATGGAGGCGAAGCCCAATGCTGGATTGCAAGTTGTAGTATTCTTCCTGAACTACTTTGCAATCGCATCGTTCCTGATCAGCAAATCTCTCGCCTCTGCTAGTGTATTGTCTCAAAGGAGCAAGCATAGCTTGACCATTTGCACAACACATGTAAAATTGAGGCAATCTCAAACTCGATCCAAGCTATTTGTATGTTCCTCTTGCTCGCATAACGTACCGTTTCGCTAGATGATAAACTACAGACCATCAGATCAGATGTTAATAAGCGCAATGTTCAGTGAGCAGCACTCAAATGTATTTACCACTGTAAAATCAAGTGTTTAAATCGCTTATATCTCGTCAACAAAGCACGATCTCGGCCTCAAAACAGGTGCAATCGTGTTCTACGACCTGACATTAGGGTATGAATCACCTTTCAGCAATGTTTTGGGGATCGAGTTGATGATCGATTTCTGGCAAATTTTGCCTTGTACTAGCAAGGGAAAAATGGATGATTTTGAATGATGGAGGTTTTCACCTCGAAAATGAAGTTTTTTACTAAGGTGTTCCTATGCTCAAAACAATCGTAGAAACGCATTGGAGCATGTAAAAGTGTCTTTTAACCAATTTATTATAGTGTTTGTAGACCTTTTCTCCGAAAACGTGTTTTACATTTTTCGATAGTTGCTCTTCACAGGCTAGAGGAATCACTTAAAAATTAGCACCATTGGATTCCTCGTTCAATTTTACATGTAAAAGGATAGAGAAATACCTGCTGTTCGAGTAGAAAAATATTGTGTAATCATGCCTGAAAGGGTTTCGGATGTCCAGATGAAGATCCAGAGGACCAGTTGGAGCAGCAGCCTTTGAAATTCAATCCCAGCCCAGGCTGTGTTTTGCCCTGACAACACCTTTTGTATAGTAAAACACACTTTATAGACGTCCAATTGCTTTCGCTACGCTCAATATCTGCCGGTGTCATCCTGTAAGTCCCAATTGAATGCTTCTGCATTTTGAAATCTGTAATTTGAGTATACATGCTAAGGGTTTATTCTCGTTATCGGGCATGTTTCTTGGGTTCAGATGACAGCTTTGACAAGATGTTCTAACTATGGTTTTTAAAGCCGTATCGACACGGATTGGCCATATCTAACGAACAATGAATAAGGCTGCCCTTGAAGTCGAATTATATAAACTACATGTACTTGATTACGGCCTTATTCAAACCCTGAAAACCTCGCTATACATGCATTTATTACTGCCAACTAAGGGCTGTACATATCATTTTCCGAAGTTAAGTGAAAAAAGAAAAGCTTTTGAGAGAGTTTTAATGAGAATAATTTAATATTTTGTAGAGATGGTAGCAGATATTTGAGACACTTGCTGTTTCAACTTGTCCTTATCGTACATGGAATAAGCGAGTTCGTCGAGCGGTACACTGTCGAGCAAACGAATTGTAATTTTGGGTGCTTGCTTGACACCCGTTGACTATAGGAAGAAAGAGAGAGAGAGAGAAATGAGTATTTTACAAGACACATTCATATGATGCTCATAGAGAGGCACATACCTTGACCAAAGGAAACAATCGATCGCCCAGCGATTGCTTCTTTTCATGAAGTGGCAAGCCTTCTAAACTCTTTAAAAATTTGGTAATCTCTTCACCTAGTTCCTGAGCATTCATTGTGTTTGAATCCAATACTTTGAGGTCAGTGGATGTGCTGGGCTTGTTGTTTGATGAAGATGGCATACTAGCAGCAGTAGTAGCAGTGCTCGTTCCATTTGTTGCGCTTGCCGTCTTTGCATTGTGTGCAGGTCCAGTCTTTGATGTACTGGCAGCAGCAGTAGCAGGCATTGTGGGTGCAGGTGGAGGTGCAACAATTGGGATAGCCCGAGAGCCCTTGGGAGGAAGAGCAACATGTTGAATATAACTTGGCATTGGCTCTTCCTTGGGCTGATAATAGTAGTTTGTCACCATGGTCGATGCAGGTGGAGGTGAAGACATGTGGATAGCTGGCTCATGAAAACCAAGACTTTGGTGCACTGGCTCTTGCTGTTGCTCTTGCTGTTGTTGCTGCTGCTGCTCTTCAACAAAGATATCCAAAGCATCTTTGGCTTGCTTGATCTTTGCCTTTAAAAAAACCTTATTAAACAAACATGTGGCAAGGTCCTTTTTCCTCAGTGTCAATAGCATGTCTACAATGTCGTTCAAGTTGCTGTCATTGTTCTTTTCGACAGCCAATACAGCCTTTTTGATGGTTTGTCTTCGTGTGTGAGAGCTTGTTTCTGTCATGACACTGGCCATAGACTCTACAGAGCCTCGTCGACGAAAACTAGGTCTTTCTTGGTGTTGTTGCTGCTGCTGCTGCTGCTGCTGTTGCTTTTGAGAGTGGGGCGAATAGGACCAGTGGTTATTCACATTGCGATACTGAGGTGGGGGTGGTGAAATATGCTGTTGTTGCTGGTAGTAATTTGTGTGCTGATAGGTAGCGTTTGTTGAAGCAGATGTGGGTGTGGTGGCATTGGTATGCTGAGGTGTGTTGATGAATGCACCTGATGCTAATGTAGACAGTGATGGAGGTTGCTGTACGCTGCCAGTAGCTGATGGAATTCGCTTGATGGGCGTGTTGTATGTATGTTGTTGTTGTTGCTGTCCTTGATAGGACTCGTATACCTTTTTACTTGGCCCTTGGTACTACAGGAAACGTCAATGCCGAATGCAGAGTGTCTGGAAACTTTAACATACCTGGTTTGTTTGTTGCTGTTGCTGCTGCTGCTGCTGCTGTCTCTGATCGTACTGGTTAGATGCACCCATGCTGTTCTGGTGATGTTGGTGATGACTCAGGTTGCTGTTGTTTCTTTCCATTGGCTGGTAGCTTGCCTTTTGGCCATTTGACGAGGGAGGCGTGTAGGTTTGTTGATAACTGTTGCTACCGTTATTGTTGTATTTCTGTTGCGGCATCGTTGAATTACCACCGTATCGCTGATCGAGGCTATCACGGGTTCTTGTGGTCGCCGTGTTCTTGTTGTTGTTGTTGTTGTTGTTGTTGTTGTTGCTGGTCTTATTGCTATTACCGTTTGCAAAGTATCCGTTGCCATTACTCTGCTGCTGCTGCTGCTGCTGCTGCTGCTTTGGTTCGTATCCATTCTGATACAAAGGGGATGATGTAAAGGATGGAGTAGGCGGAGGCGGAGGGCTTAGTCTGTTGTACTGGTGGTGCTGTTGATGTTGCACCAAATGGGGTGATACAGATGCAGCAACCATCTGTTGACGTGAGGCACCGTTAAACGTAGTAGATTGGGTGGGTGATACACTGCTACTGACGTCTGCTTCACGGGCCTTCTTGGGCTCATGAAAGGCCACAATGACAGGCTTTGACAGGATAAACTCGCCATTCATCTCGTGCTTTGCCCTTTGCGCTTCGTCTGCTTTGCTAAAGCTGACAAACCCAAATCCCTTTGATTGTTTTGTTTGTGCATTCTTCATGACACGGGCCGAGATGATACGGCCAAATCTTCGAAAGTTGTTGAACAGGTCGACACTCTTGACGTTCAAATCTAGATTCTTGATGTAGAGGTTGGTGTAGTCGACCATGCTGGATCCGTCGCTGCGGATCACTGAGGTGGGCGACGATGCCGTGTTGTTCATGGGCGCAGGCGTCGGTGGCAGCGGTGATGTCGGTGTAGAGATGTGGGTGGTGGTAGTAGCAGTATCCAGCGTCTACTTGAAGCTTTAGTGATTATAGTATATAATATTAATTTTCCACATACAATGTCCTTTGTTTCAATAGAATGCACGGATGACCTTGTCGGTTTGTTGCTGCTGCTGTTGGGAATGATGGGGAATACCGAGCTAACTCTATTTTTCAGCCTGTGTGTGCGTGTGTGTGCGCATCTGATGATTTACTTACATGATGTTGCCTTGCACCGTCTTGTTATTCTATACACAAAATGAGAAACTCGAGACGAACAAAAAAAAAAGAAACATTCTATATAGCTTTACCATCATGCTTTCTGCGTCTTGTGCGTCTTGTGGATTAAAGTATTGTACCAGGGCAGTCCCCTTAAATGTCGAAGCTTGTTCCACCAGAATCTTGCATAAAATCATAGGTCCAAACGGACGGAACAGGTCATAGAGCAGCTTGTTGTTTGTATGACCTGGCAAGTTTTTAATGTGCAAAATACCTGCATGTGCCTCAGGTTCTGGGTAATCACTAGACGGAGGGTTTATCTTGAGCTGCAGTCGCAGACCAGCCCGGAAAGTGACACCATTCAGCAGCGTATAGGCACAATCAGCTACAAGGTGGATTTAAATGCATGTTTTGCATAGATATATATATATACGAGGCGCTTACCCATCTCTTTGCTCTTGAACTGAATGTAGCCAGACGCACATTCATGGCTGCGGTTCAGACAGATTCTATAGACAGACAGCCCTCTTTTTAGACATCATCATGTCGATCACACATTACAAGAAAATAAGGGTAGTAGTACCTTTCAGGGCAGCATGATTTGACCAGATCCATAATTTCAGTCTCAATAACAGAGTTGGGTAGCCCATCCATGTACAGCTTGTCAGTTACCAGAAAGTTGCTATAGTACTCTTCTGAAAGGGGCGACACTTGCTGATGCGGTTTTGGCGCTGTAGTAGTAGTGGCATGGGTGGCCATAGCGCTGTAATCTGCGGATGTGTCCACCATGAGATGGTGACTCAGCCTGTTGGCATTGGTCTTCTTTGGCAATTTCACCACAGCTTTGGTGACAAACAATTCAGTCATGATGCAATTGGTATAATGTAACGCGTTGGGAGAGAGAAAGAGAGAGAGGGTCAAGATCAAGCTGGGAACAACAAGGCAAAAACAGAAAAAAAAGAAGGGGTAAGGCAAGTGTCCGCGCTCAAATCCTTTAAATATGACAGGGAAAACCCCAAGTGCAAGTGAGAAAGAGAATAATAAATAAACAGGTGCATGTAATAAACAAAAGATAAATATCGTTCTTTTTATACTACATGGCTCTCTTGCTGCTCCTTGTGTCTTTCCAATCTCTCGCTCTCTTTCTCTCCCTCCAATAATGCTTGTCAGTCCCTTTGTGTAATCCTTCTAAATCTTTGAGTAACAAATGTTTGGAAAAAAGAAGCAAGAAAGGGGTGCTGTTGATTTTTCATATCATCATACTTTATGCGTTTCATCTGTTTGTTTTGTAAAGAAAAAGAGAGAGAGAGAGAGAATTCAGTTACACAGCAACTAACATTTTCTCTTGAACCCGGTGGAGCCGGGTGCCTTAATCTCTTGTTCGTCTCTATTTGGCCAACTGGATTAGATTGGATCCGCTCCCCCCCCCCTCTCTCTCTCCACATGATTTCTCTCTCTCTTTTTTTTTTATATTATTATTCCCTCTTTTTTTCATTTTCACTTTTATTTCCATTACCACTATAGCAACAGCATACAATGGCATCCACAAATACCCTCAACGATTACTCAATGGGCCAAGTGCTTGGGAAAGGCTCATTTGCAGTTGTATATAAAGCCGAACACAAGGTAACAAAAAAAAAAAAGTTCACTACTGTGATTCAGTCCTGTTGACACTATCTATCCACCAGCCAACAAAAAAAGCAGTTGCCATCAAATCAATCAAACCCAAGCTTATCCTGAATGCAGATACAATGCGCTATGTCGAGACAGAGATAGAGATTATGAGAAACGTCTGCCATCCTCATTTAATCAGTTGCCGAGACTACATTGTAAGCAAGGTCAAGATTCATGCTAGTACGACCCTATTTTATTCACTACAACTTGTAGAAATCGAATTCGCACGTATACCTTGTGATGGAGTACTGCTCGATGGGCGATCTCAGCGGTTATATCAAAAATACCTACCAAAGTCAAGGAATGCCAGAAGACATTGTTTTACATTTTCTCGGTCAATTAGGTAAGCGTCTCTTTGGAGCATGATAAAATGAGTTGATCTTGTTAATCATTTTTTTTTTAAGCTTCCGGCTTGAAATATTTGCATGACCAGAATTTGATACATCGTGACATCAAACCCAAAGTAAGTGTCTATATATATATATATCAGGATGGTGATGTACAGGTAGGACTCATTATTTTTTTGACAGAATATCTTTCTCGTACCACCACCTACAACATCAGCAACTAACCTTCCTGACGTTAAATTGGGCGATTTCGGCTTTGCAAAAGCGCTTCCAAAAACGAGTCTGGCCATGTCTGTCTTGGGATCACCGATCTATATGGCCCCTGAAGTATTGAGAGGGGAGCCTTACAACTACAAGGCGGACCTGTGGAGTTTGGGGGTGGTACTGTACGAACTAATGACTGGACACACGTTATTTCAATCAACCGACATGGAAAATCTCCGTACAACAGTGGACGCCTACAGAGACCATATTCCATTCAGAGAAGAAAAGTATGTGTACAGCTCTGAACTGAAAGACCTTGCCAAAGTACTGTTAAAGAGACGCCCCAGAGAGAGAGCCTCCTGCGAAGAGTTCTGCCACTATGTGAAACTGATATCCGAAAAGGATCGCTACAACGACGCCACTCCCAGTGCATTAATTGACAGCAATGAATTCCAGCAGATTGAAGACGAATACATTGTCATTGAATGCGAGCCGCCTCCAGAAGCATCCATCATATCACCCACACCGCCCTTGATTCCAAATATCCAACGGAGTCATTCTGTCGATAACTATAAAAAGAAACCCACACCACCGCCAGTAAGGGATAGACGACATAGTGCTGGCGCTAATGCATCCATGTTGACAAAGGCGATCTCCATGGCCCCATTCAACTTGTTTGGAGCTCACAGACGCACTACTTCAGAAAAGGTGCCAGAGCCTTCTTCATCGACATCTACAATAGCTGAAGAATCCATTGTCGAAGAGGACGATATAGTGAAATACCTTAGCGACAACATCAATCACAGTACCACGACGCTCAACATTCGATTATTTGAAACAGCAAACTGCTTGGTCAAACTATACGGCTACTTGATCCAACCTACTCCAATGTATGCGTCAAGACAAATCTTGAGCGAAGAGGCAATTGCTCTAGTGCGGAAGATTGTCTTTCTGTTGAACAAGGCTGTCATGGTCAAGATGAGCCCTAAATACACGGAAGAAGAGAGGGATCTTTTAAGGTGGGGAACAGAGGAATTGAGCAAGTTTACAATAGTGCAATCAAATTACAAAAAGACAACGATCGATCAACGGGTCATTCAAAGATTGTTGTACGATAATGCAGTAGAGATGGTATAGTAGTAATGGCTTTTCATATTTCAGTGCAAGTTTCTGACAATGCAATGTTGCTATAGAGTCGTGAGGCAGCTGTGTCACAGCTTGTGGGTGAAAATTTGTTTAGCTGCAAGACAAAATACGAAGAATCAGTTCTTTTGTTGGAGGCTGTCTTGATATTGCCCCCACATCAACATGTAAAACAAAAAGACGTTGTCATTATTGAAAACTGTAAGTCAAGTACATATTATGACCAAGACCCAATCATAACACTTTTTTAATACAGTAATCAAATCTCTCAAGAGTCGAAGCCAAAAGATCTCTCCTGAAGCACTCTCCATCCAGAAAGAAATTGAAACTTTGAGATTATAAATGCTTAATATTATCCAACAATAAAATGGCATCAATGCTTATGAACAATATGTGAGAGCTATAGCTAGTGTATTTTTTCTGATTTACTTTTTATGTTAGGGGCATTAAAGATCCTATTCTTTCATCCTGCTTTTGTGATCATGAAGAAGAGTGCCTGCTATCATTTAAGCGGAGATGGTATATTTACAGGGCAAGCTTTTCATTGGATGAATTTATGATCCGATAGATCAGGCATAGTTTGCTGAATCGTTACGACTTTCTAGTCATGTCTATTACTGAAATGGTATAATCAGCTCCACCTTTATGAATAAAAGAAGCTGTAGATATGTCTATTGGTTGAAAGAAAACGAATTCGGAGCACTTTAAGTGTACACATCTAAAATGTTTGAAGCACGTGAGCTCATAAGGAATTACAGCCTGTTGGATCCCACCAGCTATCTTTTGGGTTTAAAGAATCGAAACTTTGAAATACAATACGAAAATTTCGCCTATTTAAATGATGCATTGTTGGCATGAGGCATAAACGTCAAGCGCACGCACCACCTTTATTCAAGTACAGCATGTCCATTTCTGTCATGGACATGCGAGAGGAGAAAAAGATCAATGCTATATTTGATGGAATGAGCACCTGATGGAAGCTTTTTTCTCTGAGCAAACCAAAATCAATTATTACTCCACCAATGATTTTCAGGAATTCTTAATTGCAAATGTATCTTTTTCAAATGAGTGGTTGCTCCCAAACAAAAAGTATAGCCTGCATCAGCAATTGATACAAAAATAAACCTGAATTTAGCTCTGTTTGTTCCTTTCTTGAATGTGATTGTTGAAAATCTTGGATTGACCCATTTACTCACAATTTTTTTTTGCTAAATTGATTGAATGAGGATTATCCATAGTATACTATTTAGAGCCGTATGCTTGCTTTGCCGATTCTAATTCATCACGGAAATGATTCAAATCATGAAATCTCAGTAGGGATTTTTTTTTTTCACGCTGAGATGATATGTTGAGAGTAGTGGATTGAAATGTTAGAGTATGGATCCGCAATGTGCTGGTAAAACTCACTTTTAATATTTCATAGAGTTAGGCAATGCTGATCCTTTTGAATAGTCAACTTTTAACATATAAATCACCTTGTATATGTACGACAAAAATAAAAGGTGCGTGTATTCTTTGGATTTGGTCATCAAATTACTCCGCCCTTGCAAAAAGAAATTTGTTTTTTTTTCGTATTTATTTTCTTCCATCTCTTTCCATTTTGTATCTCTTTTTTCTTTTCGTTCAACCCTTTTTTTCAGCAACCAGAAAAAACCCAAGGCTTTTTTCTTTCATATTACAAAACAAGAGCTATTTTACATAAAAAGGTAAGTCAACAAAAAGAGATGGAATCAAGAAAAGAAAGAAACTAATCGACAAACGCAAAATAGAACCCCTTTCTACTTTTTTTTTTCCACTGCCATTAAGAGTCAGTTTGTAGCGCCGCCTTTGATATCGTTACCTTCTTTCACTTCTTCTTTATACTAAAGCCCATATATATACTGATAAAAAGGTAAGAAGATGCTTGGTAAGCTGTACAGGTTGGAAGCGGGTTTTAATGATGTCTTTTCTTTGTAAAAACACCTTGTAGTTCACTGCGTATCATCGTTTATTTACTCCAGAATGACCGTTCCAACTCCTACTCCCATTTTAGCCAACAATGCTAACGTCGTTGCTACTCTCAATCAACCTACTGGCCTGATTAGACCAGCAGAAGCTCCTCCTAAACGTAATCAGGTCAAAAATGCTTGTAGTAAGTACATTTTCCTTTATTTCTTCACGCTTTTTTTCTCTAGTCATGATATACAAATTTATATATATGAAAAAATTTTCACTTGAATTATATGATGACGACATCTAATCTTTGTCTCTTCCTAACATTACTATAGCCAATTGCCAAAAAGCTTGCAAGAAGTGTGATGATGCAAGACCATGCCCACGTTGCGAGAAGTATGGTATTGCTGATACTTGTGTCAATTCGGTAAGAAAAGAGCGCAAGAAGGGTATTAAGCGTGGTCCATACAAGAGAAGACAAAAGAACACTGGAGGTAAATTATGGAGGAAATCGCACGATGGTGGAATCTAATGCTAATCAAAACGTTCAGAGGAGAAGCCTAAAGACCTGCAACAACAACAACAGCAACAGCAGCCCATCTATCAAGCTCCTGCTGTTCAACCCCCTAATGTATCCGCTACGGCAACCGTTGTTCCAACAGCTGCCCCTGTTGCTACTGACTTTGGCTATCCTACTCAATTGAGTCAATATGCTTCATCTTACGAATCGTATGGGTATGCTGCAGTCTACAATACGGATGGTACCAACAAGGAAATGATCCCTGGGCAATACGTTCTTCCTGTATATTCTGCTTATCCTGCTCCCATCTTGGTCAATGGTAACACCACTACAGCACAAGCTTCAACTGCAGGTGAAGCCACGGCCACTACATCTGACGCTAACCTCAAGCCTGATGCCTCTGAGGGTGCCAAGAACCAGCCATTAACACCCGTACCTAGCACCTCCAACTCTTCAGGCACAACATCCCCATCTGAAACTCACGACGAAGATGATCGATTTACTCGCTTAACTCAACTCTGTACCGCTGCTCTTCGTGAGAACAAGGAGGCTAAAGAGAAAGCTCAGGCATGTGCTGAAGGTACTGAAGCAAAAGTCGAGTCTCTTGTCAAGGATGAACCACAATAATTCAACAGATCAAATGTGATGATGAATTTTTTAATATCCCTTTGCTTGCTATATCTTTCCATCTTCATATCTTCATGATAAAACAACCCTCGTCGCTTCCCCCCCCCCCATCCTCAAATATCAACAAACTCATATATAAATATATTAAACTCATTTAAGTGATTTCATTCTTATTGTCTTCATTTTCCTTCTCTTTCAAATAAAACTTTTTCTTTATTATCATACACAATTACTATATAGCTTTTTTTGACAGGTTGACTCCGATTTCTTACCAGCCGTTGGCTTGGAATGCGCGGATGGAAAGCTCGTAAGCTGTAAATGTTGCACCTGCCGCAGGAATACTTCTCAACACTGTAGGTGCAAAGCCACGGAAGAGGCCTCCAAGACCATCACGTCTATATATCTGCTTCAACACATGTGTAATGTATAAGCCTTTAGGTGGCTCTACTTGGTTTTGAACCTAATCATGCATAGTTAGCTGATATGCCCATTTCTCTGTTATACATGCCACACTGATTTACCACTGATTTCACAACATCCAGAGGATATGAACACACCCAGTAGCTGACGCCACCCATAGCACCAGACATCATAAGCTGAAGCACGCTTGCTTCCTGGCCCTGAGTCAAATATCTCTTTGTGAACTCAAAACCTGAATAGAAGCCCGCATAGGCAGGGATCTCACGAGCAATCGTAGCCCACAAGCCTCTGAACAATCCATGAGCAATACCGTCTCTCTGAATCAAATACTTTGCGCAATCAACGGGGCCTGTGAAATGACGTTTTCCATCGACAGATTTGGATCCAAACTGGGCTTGCATCTTGATTTTGAGCAATTCAACAGGACTTGCTAGCACACTGTTGACCAAACCAGCACCAGCACCTGCCAATGCAATCTTGTCCAACGATAACAGCTCATCAGGATGTGTCTGAAGCTTGCTTTTGATGGATGAGTTGGCTGCAAACAAAAGTGCATTGACTGCACCGATACCAATCAATGGACTTGCCATACCTTGTTGTTCCCGAGAAAAAAAAATAGATGATTTTCAGGAACACACATCCAAATCAGAGATCCAAATCCAAAACCCTACCTTTGTATAACGCAAAGAAGCCCTCTTTCTGTACAGTCTGCACAGTGCAATCCCAGGCGCCTTTGAATCTACCTTGGTCTAATTGAAGTCTGACCTTGATGGTATCTAAAGGCTGGCCCACAATGACTTGAGACATGCCGCCGAAACTGTTTCGATTTGCAAGCTTAGTATAAACTTTCTAGAGCATGCATATTCGCCGAGATTTCTTACTTTCCAGAGATAAAGTCGGCAGTTGCAGATGTTTGCTTGTTACTAGACATGCTTATGTTACGATATGAGAAGAAAGGAAAGTAAAGATGGAAAGGAAGTGCTAAACTGAAATATAGATTTGTCTTTATTTCGCGATAATTGCGTGCTTTCTCCCACACTGAGAACAGTTGATATGACAAATACATATGGACTCCGAAAGCAGCATTTTATCATATAAAGTTAAGCTTCACAGATTCCACCAGTCAGCAACGTGGTGCTCATGATCCAAACAACATGAATTACCATCAGTAAAAAGCTGGGCGAACTTGATTCACTCCAAAAATCGAGAAGAGCAAAGATAATGACAGGATACAGTGCGCTGGGTTTTGCTGAATAGGGGGAGCAAGAGTAGCTACAGGATGCAATCTAGATGGAGCTTGTTAGAAGCGTGTTACACTAATCCGCAGAATATAGGCTACCTTCAGCACAACAGTGACAATCTTTATAATCTGAATAGAATGATGATCTGATAACCAGCGAGTGGATGGATGCGACTCATCCAATTCGGGAGACCCGAGCAGCAATCGTGGTACCTCTTGCGCTGCATCTGGCAACTCTTCTTCATCATCGACATCCTTATCGCTTTCTGCCATTACCGTATCCTCATCTACCTCCGTTTTCCCCAATAAGCGTTGACGTTTTCGCAATGTATTGCTGTCACTGGATGTTGAGCCGCCCCGACCTTGGGACATGGCAGAGGATGAATGTCGGTGCTTTGCTGCAGGGCGATGTTGGCCATACTGTTCTTGTTGAGAAGAGTTGGTGGAATCTATCACTTCTGCATCCACAATGATAGTGTCATTGAGGGGCGACGGCGACTTGATCGTTGTTGCAGTGGGGTTGCTTCTGGGAGATGTTGCTGGTGTTGTAGCGCTTGTTGGAGAGCCATTCCATTCACTGGGTATATCTTGGAATATGGACGCCGTTTCATCCCGTCTGATACTTCGAAGCTTGGTCAAAATCTCATTGCACGAGGGGCGCTTTGCAGGATCGATGGATAACAGCATGCGAATGAGCAGTTTCAGCTCGTTTGGTATATCGGACGTAATGTTGGGGTTGTTTAACGCCTCAGTGTACAGTGCTGGATCATTTTTGTAAATGTCGAATCTTGACGTTGGGAATCGCACACTATCCACAGCTGTTAGTTTGCTCCAAAGATGACCAGAGTCGATGGATACTCACTCTCTAAAGCCGAGGATCTCTCCTCTCAATATCTCCACATCATCAATGACATTGTACGGAAGTCTGGAATAGCAAAGAAAATACAAAACCATGCCGAGTGACCACATGTCTGCCTTTGGCGAGTAATCCACTGTGTTTCGGCCTCTTGGATCAAGCTTGACGTGCTCTGGTGCCATAAACTCCAATGTGCCTGTGGCCCCAGTTCGGTTATCATCGATACGCGTCTCATCCAAATCCTCGCATTCACCAAAATCAGAAATCAAAACTCGGGGTCTATTCGTACATGCAATGAGTCATACAGGCAATCCAATCCACAAAGATCATACTTTACATTCCCTGATGGCCATGTCGGTTGCGTTCGTCGTATTGCAGCAGCAGATTAGGCGGCTTCAAGTCTCTGTGCACAATATTCTGCCGATGTAAATGAGCGAGACCCTGCACAATGTCCAAAAACAGGGACCAGATCTCTGTCATTGTCAGCAAGCGTCTGGATACCGATGTTATGGGTGCAGATGTGTTTTGCTCTTGCTCAAAGGATTCTTGCGCCTGGTATTGCTTTCGGATACGCTCACGCTTCAGTTCCTTGGAGGACATGCGTCTTTTTTGTTGCGCGTTGGAGGTAGATGCATTGGCTGGTGCCTTCTCCGGTTTGCTGCTAACGACATGCTCGAAATACTCTTCCAAGTTGCCTCCATTGGCGCATTCCATCAAGATAAAGAGACAAGGCACTTCAGGGCCAAAGGGTGTCAGTCGATTGTATTCCAGCCAAGAATGCTTGTAGCTGACAATGTTGGGATGTCGCAGTCTTTCCAACAGATGCACTTCTCGAAGCATGCGCACAAGCCATGGATGGTTGTTACCGATCGCTACCTTTTTCACCGCATATTTACCCAATTTAACACCATCGAGCATGTGCTGATGTACACAAACTATCAGATCAAAACGATAGATGCCGTTCATGTAATATGGCTTACCTCGCACAGGAATACGCTGCCTCGAAATCCTTTCCCCAACTTGTTCATCTCCACAAAAAACTTGGAATAGTATCCTTGGTTGAATGCATTTGCGTTCAAGTTTTGCGCACTGACAGGTGGTGGTCTCGCTGCGTCTGTGCTAAACGTGCCTGATCGAGACTGTACTGGAGAACTGTGCGAAAGCAGTACCTGTCAGTTGATTTTGACCTGTTAAACCTGCATTGCACTTACTTTGCCGCTGTGTTTGTTTGCGATGATGCCAATAAACGAAAGTAGTTGCGGTCCATAAAATCAGGTTCATCTCTCTGCATAGATACTGTTTAGCAAATCTATCACTCCAGCTTCTGATATCCGTACATACTTTTGGCTTGGAATTTGACGAGGCATTACGCATCGATTGGTGACAATAGGGACAATAATTTTCTTCCTCTGGCTTCATCTATCACAAATTTAGAGACTCTGGATGCGTTTAATCAGCAGTAAATACGTACTTGGATTGGTATATTGGGATCAAGATGCGCAAAATGATCTGGCAAGTAGTTTTGGACAGTGACTGATTGACTATCTTGATTGTATAACACAAGTTGGCCCTTTTGGTTGTTACGTCTAAAAATAACATGAGTACATTTGCCATTTCTCTGATCCCATGTATAGTGTAGCTTACGCTATTACAGTCCATTCACGATATGGGACCAGTTCAAAATGCTCTCTGTTGTTCACAAGCGTATTATTGGCAGTGGAAGAAGAGGAGCTAGGCACGCTACCAGAAGCCGCTGTATTCTCGATTGCCAGAGGGTAACCTATGGAGCGAGAGCGCTGCCTTTTGTTGTGAGGGTTGCTAGGATGAGTATCGAATAGTAGAGGGTGTTGAGTTGCTACAAAATGACGCGGGCTGTCGGGAGAAGGTCTATAGTCGCTTGGCAAATAGGGTAAAGGAGGTGGCACCCTATTTTGTTGACTATTAGCACTACTAATCAAGGCCAGTGCTTCACTCGCTTCGGGTTCACTTGCTCTGCGTTTTGATGTTGAACTAGGTGTTATGTTATCCATTAATGAATAAAAAAGAAAGAAAGAGTTTGAAAGAAAAAAAGCGAATTCATGCATTTATTTGGTACTGGTTTAAATAAGCTGGTCAGATTTTGATCCCAGGTTTTCACACGACTGTGGTTTCTGTTCAAGTTACTTGTCGAGCCAGTGAAGGCATCCAAAGCTTTGTGATTTAGATCTCTCTTCAGTTGAGAGCTTATATTAGTGTTTACGTTTATTTGTAATGTTAATGTAAAGAATGCCGAAAGAAATTTGAATGACAAAGAATACATGTTTACTTGACAAACACAGTTTTATATACGCAGACAAACACTGAATTTGTTCGATTTGTTGAGGAGCGAGGGAATTGATTTGATTTCGTCTTGATTACTTGGGTCTAACGCATTATTCATAGTCATATAGTAGAGATAAACAGATCCAAGAAGTATTACTTTGTATAGTACTGTTCTTTCTTGCTTTGATCCGTAAAGTTGTGCAATCTGTTGACGACAGCAACAGTCTTCCGATGCGAGAACAGTGAGACACTCAATCCATCCAAGATCACATTGTCATTGTCAGGAATAAAAAATGAAACCCTTAAATTTATCTTACAGTGATGTGCTTGCGCAGTGGATTTGCAATAGTATCAGTTGGAGCACTTCTTTTATTCTAGTTTGAGGTTGTGGTAATATTGAACTTTACGCTATCCGCAGAGATTACATCCTCTTTGCTGCTGGTGGTAATGGCAAGTGAGCTTCAGTACGCAACTGTTTCAGTTGTTGTTTGCAGACACTTCATAAATATGTTTGAGCTAGATCCTTTATATGAGTTTTACAATAATCAAAAAATATTGTATTTCAATTTTATACCCTCGTGTAGATGCGTGGTCGCTAGTAATACTTGCTCCTATACCATTCATAAAGGTAGCTTCAGACCACAATAGCCACTCGACAGACGAAGGAAGCAATAACCAGGAGCGGACCAACGTAACAATAGTTCTACTGTAAAGAAAAGAGGAAGTACTAGTTTTTTTTTTTGATAGATTGTCTATGTATATTTTGAGCGCTTTGTGAATAGCTTCAAGTTGCATGAATTCTAATGAATGACATTTTCAAAGATATTCGACTTCCAACGTGGCTATTTCATTACACGCTCCAAGCTGTGAATTTCTCAAGCTTGTTCTTGACTTAGCTAAGAAATATACCACTGTCTGGGAGAGCTGAAACAGAAACGACAGTTAACACTAAGCTCGTTTTATTATTCGCATAGTGAAATTCAGAGCAAGTGCTACAGCCCTTCAAAAATTAGCTATCTTGAGCATTTCTCGCCATTTCTCATTGACATCGCCTTTCACAAGCTCAATTCCAACACACCCTAGTCAAACAAAGTACTGCCAACAGCTTTGGCTAGACATCCAGCCAATATTTATATGATAATCCAATGACTTTTGGTAGTAGCATCTGCTCAAGATCAACAGAATTATAAAATTACGAATTCAACAACAACCATGCTAGCTACAAGAATGCCAATTGCCCTTGCATAATCTGGGCAAAAAACTGATATAAGAACATGCTAGTTTGAAAGCTCTAGCATCATTATAAAGCACAATTTTATTTCGACATTTACAATGATCTATCTCACTTGCCAACCAGTCTTTCAGCCAATACAATCGCTGGAATGGGCTCGACACACACAAAAATCCAAGAAAAAAAATGCGAGGGTTTCCCTCTGTTTTTTCGTTAGGCGGGGGTTCAAATATTAGTAAATAGCCTAATTTAGAACTATCGTACCAGTAGATGAGTTAACCCACCTTTGGGTGCCAGAAAATGCCTTACTACACCTTCCAGCGTTAG
>JAXQGS010000069.1:0-33082 GCA_037040325.1 Mucor sp. M7501 | reverse complement strand
TTTTACAGTGGTAAATACATTTGAGGGCTACTCACTGAACATTGCGCCTATTAACATCTGGTTTGATGGTCTGTAGTTTATATCATCTGGCGAAACAGTGCATTATGCGCACAAGAGGGTTGCGCAAGAAGCTTGGATCGAGCTTGACATCGCCTAAATTTTAGGTGTGTTTTGCAACTAGCCAAGCTATGCTTGCTCCTTTGAGACACATGTCAGCAGAGGCTAGAGATTTGCTGGTCAGGAACGATGCGACTGAAAAGAAGTTCAAGGCAAATATAAGGACTCACAATTCAGCATTCAAATGATTTATTTCTTTTGGTTTAATATTGGGTTAGTCGGGCAAGCCCGCTGTAGGTGCGAGCTATGCATCCCCATTAGAGCGAAGGTCAGCTTTTTCACTGTATTTCAGGGGATGGCTTACAGTTCGTTTATATGTATGTTTGTTCATCTTCATCGCATTGTATTCTATTAAAATAACAAGCATAGGCAGAGCACATGTTGTTTAGGCCACGAAAATAACTGTTGTTGATTCAGCTTGGTGGCGCTCGTTGGTAGAAAAGGGTGTAGTGCCAGATGCATGCTAGAGTGTGGATTGCTATATATAAATTTATTCATTAATGTGTGAGCAACAAGCTTTTGTCATGGCTCATGGCATCCCAACACTGCTATTTCAAAGCTAATCTTTCCTGAATACTAAATAATTTAAAAATAGGGTGGATACTTCCATCATGACTGACAGCAACATATAATATTTCAAATTCTATCGTCGATGAATGATGCTGAGGAGTAACCCTGACAGTGAGTGGATGACCCTTTGCTATACTATGAAAGCTGTCGCTCCATAGATCGTGATAATGGTCCCTGCCCTCATGTCTAGTTATAATAGAAAGATCTGATTGAGCAATTAGTCCCAAATACATATAGCTTGTCTAGAATTGTAATTCCTACCCACTATCATATAATCAAAGCTAGAGTCTTTGCGGTAAAAGGCGTGAATAGAGCCATTTGGATCTAAAGCATGGCTCTTCTCTAGAATGACAAACTCATTTGGTCTCTCGCCATTTTTAAGTGAATTTGAGTGATACTCGTACATTTCAGACCATTCCTCGGTCCCGTACATTCGGATGCGCGAGAGCTTCAGTACATGGTCTGTGCTTGATACTTGTGAATAAGACCCCGTTCCAAAGACTTGCTGCAAGCCATCACACCAGCTTCCTAATGATTCATAAGCCGCCATGACCGACTCTCTGCTGTAAAATACAATGGTTTGTCCATGATGTGCCTGCAAGCATCTCTGCAGTGTCCTTTCAAAGATATGATGGTGTTTCTGAAGAAGCGCCTCTCTGGAATCATCCATGATGATCAACGCAGACACGGTGTACAGGCCGAAAAGGCTGTTTGATGCGAGCGATGATGCGATTACGGTAGCAATATGGATAATGGCTGGCTGCAGTCCAATGTCGATCAAAGTGCGGTAAGATATCTGGAAAAAACAATTGCATTTCTTGCCGATAGGGATGGCATGGTTGCTGTCAATATCTTGGTTGCATTTAGCAAAGTCTCCTTGTAGCTATAGTGCTCTCATGTTAGTTTGGTTGTGGCAACCCATGACTCATACGTACCAGCTTCTCAGTCATCTCGTGTATCGAACACTTGAACAAATGGTGATCTGCTGTTGAATATTCACCTGCCAAATGTGTGTCGCATTGATCAAACAATTTTGGATGTCGCTGGCATTCAGGCATCAATAGATGGTTCCACATGGTGTCGCACACAGAGTCAAATATGCTCTCCAGCTCGACAGACGTCTCCTGTATCGTAAAGGTCGACTTTTCTGCAACGCCATTGACAAAAGACACAGCAATCACTTTGTTAAGTATAAAGCGAACATGGTCGTCATTGATATAAGCTTGAACGTAAAACGAGTTTGGTGGCAGCAAGTCCTCTTCACGCGTGTTGTAGTCTGCCCATTCCAGCTGTTTGCTGTTTGCATCCTTCCAAATGGTGGGCGGTAACAGCGCATTGGCAATCTGAATCATTTTGAGCGGTTTTTGCATGGCACCAGAGCAGATGCGTTCTCCATCACTAATATAGCTGAATTCATTTAGAGCACCGATAACGTTTGCATCGATAACGTTTGCATCGAGTAGAGCCATACGAAATAGTCTTTCGCAAAAATGGTTGCTTCCCCATATATGATGCAAAATGACATCCTGAATCCCGTCAGGAGAGTTTTGCAATTTGCTGTATTTGCTGAATATGTCTTGTACTTTACAAACCACTTGATCAATGATCCCCTTGATGTTTGTATCTGTCAGCAGTTTGTTCATCAAGACGCCACAAGTCAGTCCCCTTAAAATCTTTTTGGATAGAGTCCCTTCGGATTCTTTCAAGAGATACAGCATTTCATGCAACTGCTTATCTTTGTCCTAATCATACAACATTTTGTTCATATATATTTAGATGGCGTTACGCAAATCATTCAAGGTACTTACTGCAATAAATATATAGTAAAGCATATCAACAATTTCCTTTATAATTTCGCGCAAGTTGGGTATAGAAAACAGTGGTCGAGCTGCTGCATTGATGTTCTTGCGTTGCGTTTGAGTTGTTTTCTTGTTGTCCTTTTTAAGCCTGAAGCTGCCTCTCTTGTAAATGCGCTTTTTTTGTATGCTATTCGAAACCTGCTTAATAATACTCTCTTTCACCTTATTGTAAATCAAACGATCCAGATCTGAGATATCCATGGTAACAGCATCGCCTAAATTAGTGGGAAAAAGCAAGAAATCGCTTGCTGCCAACTTTTTGGAAACTGCAATCAATTCTTTAGCACTTTGCATTTGGATGCTCGATAGATGAGTGGTAGTTCTGTTCATGCTCAAAAGCAAGTATTTCTTTTCTCTCTCAAAATTGTAGGCGTTGTTGGCAATGAGACCTTGGCAAATACCTTCTGTGAATGGAGAAAAGATCAACCGACTCTTGGGGTCGTTTTGATGAATCCATTCCGTTTCCATAAACAAGGCCCGTAGTTGATCCATGTATTCGTTGCAATCCCATCCAAAAGGCAAGATAAAGAGAAACTGCCATTTTTCAAGCACATTCTCATCGTCTTCAAGTAGCTGTTGTCTAGATTTCCTTGTGTATTGCTGCACTATCGAAATAGAATGCTTCTCTTTTTCACTCTGCTGATCCTGCTCCTTTGCACAAGCGTCGAGGTACTCCTTCAATAGTGATTGTGCGGATTTGTATTGCAGAACATTACCATCATACTGCAGTTTACAGTTAGTAAAGAAAGAAGGAGCAGAATTGTCGATTCTTACGTCAACCAGTGTTGCCATTTCGATTGCCCTGTTGGAACTTGTTTGAGTAAACAAATTCCCATTTCCATCAAACGCTGGTTGTCAAGATTACTTGTGAGAAAGAGTATGTGATGATTCGTTGTTTAGTTTACCTATACAAAGCACTTGTTCGTATTTGCTGTAGGCGAGCAAGTCTTCCATTGGAATAGAATAATGAGTAAAGCAAAAAAGAAAGGACCACATCTAAACTGTAACGTGATACACAATTAAAGAATGAAAGACTGTACATTTGGGCTGAGCTGATCAAATAGTAAACAATAGCGGATGATATCATCTCTTTATAATAGGGCACTCTGTCAAGGAGCTGCTTGGTTTTCAGGCTTAATAATTGGAGTAAGTATCTAAATGGTTTGTGAATATTTCCAACATTATTAATTAACTGGTAATGCTGCTTGAATTTTATTATTGATATCTGTCAATCTTTGCAGCAGCTTATGAAGCGCTTTGCGAACCCTTCTAGCGATCCTTTTTCTTGCTATTCCTTTGTTGACTTGCTGTACGATGAGTCCTTTTCTAGCGCGCACTCTGTTTCGGCAAGCGTTTCGAATGACGGGAGGTTTGCGAGACTGTTGGCCAAGTCTGGAATCTGCACGGCACTATTGATGAAGCAGTCTGTTCCACTGTTGGTTAATCCACGAGGGATCCCTAGAGGTTCTTGCCCTGGTACCTGCATAATGGGGGTTGATCGCGCTCTAGGGGTGGATTGACGCATTTTCATTCGTTCGCCTTTTACTCGCGTAACTGGCATGAGCTTAGAGCAATACATTTGTTGGTATCCAGGCTTGTCATAGTAATATTCAACTACAATGTGGTTGTTGCTGCCTGCGTTAAAATAAGGAACTACTTCAAATGTCTCCTGAATAGTGTCTCTTTCCCTGAATTCGACCATCATAGCGAAGCCTTCGTCTTCCAGTAGAGGTTTACCAATAAACAAGTGTGGATTTTGCAGTAAAGCGGTGTTGTTACAAAGATACAGGTTGAATACTGCGAGCTCACCTCCTCCCAGTATCTGCTTGATTTCAGCTACTAATTGGCCCATGTCGCTATCCATTGTCGAGATGATCTGATACGATTCAACACTGGCGGTGAATCCAAGTTTGTGGATTATAAAGCTGATTTCGTTTGGTCCGGCTCTTTTTGCTGCTTCTTGAGAGAAAGTTGTGCGTTTTAATGCCATTGTTGAGTAGTATAAAGAAGCGAGAAGAAAAGGAGTGATAGATGGATCAGGACTGATAAGTCTTGTATTTATAGACAGAGCTCATTAACGACATAAGGGGTAATTTAAAGACAAAGAAAGTATATTTTCTTTGTCTTTTCACATCGACCTCCCTATTCCTTTTATCGTCATTTTAATTTTCTCTTCATTTCAATCTCTCTCTCTCTTTTATCATTTTCATTTCAATCAATCCTATCCCAAGCAGAGCTCCAAGAGCGAGTGAGGCTTGTCATCAGCACCAAACGCTATGGCGCACATAGAATCAGGTATTCTCATGATATGATTCAGAAGGTTGAAAACAATACGGTGTCGGCAATGTCATGGGAATCATTACCAGGTCCATTGTAACCATCCTCCTGGATACTGTCTACGCGCCGCAAGCATGGTTGACGCGGATGCAATGGGAAATGTCAATGTCTACGGAACTGTGGAAACCTCAGATTATCACTGGGTTACCATGGCTGTTGATAAGATGCTCTGGGTGTTTTCTAACCGAAATGGAAATTTCAGTTCACCATCGACAATGATCCACTCACCTTTAATACCTCAAGAATTTATATTCTCGGCACCTCCCTCTCTTTGAGACACGCTGTGGAGCTGTTCTCGATCCTTGTGCTTACTATGGAATTGCGCCCATTATCGCTACAAGGCAAAGAGCCAAGAACCCATCCTCAATAAAATTCCCTCGTGTCAAACATCGCTGCACTGGAGATTTTCCCTGTACGTTCACTGCAATAGCAACAAAGTTTATCCATCTTCCAAACGAGTACACTCAAGAACCATCTGGCACTTTTTACCGCAGGGATCAAAATCATTTCGGTGGTTTCGATCCTTTGACTTGGAAGGTAGAGGATGATGAGCAAAATGCACTTGGCTTTGGTTTCGACGAAATAGCCGTGGTGCTCGTGGTGGCCGCGGTGCTGTAGCCTAGAAGTTTGCGGGAAATGTCAGAAGGGTATTGTTTGGCAAGAAACCCACCAAATATTCGTATCATCCAACAAGTATTCATTATCAATTTCGTATACAATAAAGCTGCTATTTAAACACACACTACCGACAGAGATTGGGCGTATAGTAGCGAGAGCAATTAATGTCTTTTTGCTATACAAAAGGAAGCCGTTGGGACAAAACACATCACGGATCACCGGTATCAGCATTGCATATGCTGGGATTGAATTTTAGGGCTGCTGCTGCCACTGGTCCTCTGGATCGACCATCTGGGCATCCGAAAACCTTTCAGGGGCAATTACACGACATTTTTATACTTGAACAACAGGTATTTCTCTAGACCTATACATGCAAAATTGAACGAGGAATCCGATGGTGCTAGTTTCAAAGCGATGCCTTTAGTCTGTGGAGAGCAACTGTTGAAAAATGCAAAACACGTTTTTGGAAGAAATGTCTACAAACACTATAATAAATTGATCTAAAGACACCTTCACATGCTCGAATGCGTTTCTACGATTGTTTTGAGCATAGGAACACCTTAGTAGAAAACTTCGTTTTTGAGGTGAAAACGTCCATCATTCAAAATCATCAATTTTTCCCTTGCTAGTACAAGACAAAATTTGTCAAAAATCGATGATCCACTCGAACCCCAAAAAATTACTGAAAAGTGATCCATACCCTAATGTCAGGTCGTAGAACATGATGGCACTTGTTTTAAGGCCGAAATTGCGCTTTGATGGCGAGATACAAGCGATTTAAACAATGGATTTTACAGTGGTAAATACATTTGAGGGCTTCTCACTGAACATTGCGCTTAATAACATTTGATTTGATGGTCTGTAGTTGATCATCTAGCGAAGCAGTGCCTTATAGGTACAAGAGGGACACGCAAGAAGCTTGGATCCACTTTGACATTGCCTCAAATTGTTCATAAATCCCAAGTTCCAGGCAATTCCTGTCTCAAGATCTTCAGTTTATGGATTAGTGGATATGAAAATGTCTCCAATCTCTCAGTTCGAATTAGGAGACTGTACTTGTTAGATGTCTTGGGCGATCATCAGATCGCAACATTTTACATTTTAAAAAAAGTTGCTCAGTTCAAAGGAAGATTTTGATCGCTCACATCAAGATCATTCATGACACATTTAGCACTGTGTGATAAAGTCTACCTGTATTCGCATATCGCGACACATGAAGACTGTAACCATGACATTTTGAAGAATCCTGTCAAAAGTAATTTATTTCCTGATACGCTATAAATGTTTCGACCCCGTTTTCACAGCTTTTTCTTTTTTTATATATCTTTCAACATTAAAGTGTACCCAACTATAGATCAACTTGAATACTTGCCAAAGAAGAAAAAGAAGAAAGCAGGCCATGGTCTTGACAAACCATGTTGATAGCAGCTATCCAAGGCTCCTTGTTTATGACGCATCGCCCATGACACTGGCAACATGTACGGTAGGCAGCACCAACAAGAGCAACCGGAGCATCCTCACCGATCACCACCAGATGAGAACCGTGGCAAAAAACGACTCAGAGTCAAGCACCACATGGCATATTTACTGCACACGAGTTTTTGAACTTGTAGTATATACCACGGTAAGTTGCAGGTTGTGTAATGATGGAGTGGGGACACTGGCGCCAGTTGACATTGCAGCCTCCTTCTATTTAGTAGATGTCTGATCCTATAGTGCAAAGATGGCGTCATTCGATCAAATGTGCGCTGTGAGCAGGTGTTTTGTCAAGCTAGCCCATGTTATGCTATACTATATAGTTGACCTCCTCGTGTAAACACAATCTCTTTTTGACCCAGCTCTCAAGGTCCGCTTCTTTGGTTTGGATGGCAAGACTCCCAACGCAGCAGCTTTCGAGGCGTGGATGAAGGACGTCTCTGCTTTTGTTATAAGACTCTTGGCTTTGGCCCACTTGCAAGGTGGCCAACCAACCCGTGGTACAGAGATCTGTGGGTCCACGATTGTCAACAACCAGAAGTCGGGTATCCGTTCCGTGTTCTTCACCTATGGTAGAATTATGCTCACGCAATTCTACCATAAGTCTTCTGGTGTCCACGGGGATCGCTATATCGCCAGATTTCTCCCCAAGCAGATCTCCAAGCAGTTTGTTCTTCTTCTGTGTGTTATTCGCCCGGTTGAAAGGTAAGTTGGGTAATATAAGGTTTTGTGGTCTATGCACTTATGCAATTTCAGATATGCAACCAAGGTCATTCATGCCCGCAATCCTCAAATGATGCAAGAATGCCTTTCAGTCTACGATCTCTATCTATTTGTCACTCAGGGCAAGGTTGCTACCAGTGAGCAATTGAGTCGTTTTATGGGACAGTAAGTAGCAAGAAATAGAAGTGTTAATGTGCATTACTCTAATCCACTCTACTTTAGAAAAACCGCTGAAATCCTTGGTGTGTCTGTCACCCTCAACCCCTTCAGACACATCATGATTGCGTTCATGTCCACCAGACTGCAACACTTTGTCAATCTGAACGCAATCACCCCCCACAATGACCATGGCATTCCTGTCGAGTTGGCCAGGGGAAGACCCGTTGCTACTGATACCGCTTCGTCTCTGTTGGTCCACCACCAAGGCAGCCATACGATCCGTGTGGCCAACAGAACGTACGCCTACTCCAACCAAGATTTCTCCTTCCTTGGGCGCGACAATATGCTCAACTACTTTTTGTGTAGTCTGGAGCACCAACAGATGATTGGTATGAACAAACATTTGTGCATATGGGACATGCTCGCATGGAAAAGAAATCTAATCATATACACATGTATCTCTAGGCTGCAACCTCTCTGAGCAGGACAAGCAGAGTTTGAGGCAGCAAAAGCCTCAGTTGATCAACTTGCGTGCCTCTGTTGCTGGTGTTTCCACTGTTCCCGCCCAAAGAACCTCGGCCAACATTCCCCCCTCTAGATCTACCAGAGATAGGGAAGACACTGGTATGTATACTTTTGAGAAAGATTTCATTCCGGTATGACTGATACTAGGATTCGAGTAGATGTCGTGGTGGTGAAGAAGAAGGTGTTTGTCAGCTTTGACGAGGAGATCCGACAGGTCGATGCTGGTAAGTTGACCATTACATTGACAAATGCACATGTATAGTAACAAAACTCGAGTAGAAGTTGACCCCAATACCTTGATGCAGCTTCGTCGCTTTCATGGACGTCCCTTGGCATGCTTCACATCGGTCGATCAAGCCCGTGCTTTGGCCATCGTCCTCAAGAGGGAGGTGGATTTGCTGGCTGTCCTGGCCACTGGCCTGCTGTTCTTTTTGCCGGCCTTTATTGAGAAATCCCAGGCCCTGACCACTGTTGTCGTCGTCTCTTTGGTTGCGCTGACCGCAGACATGATTGCCAGGTGTAGCAATCACGGCCTCGTATATGACATCTGGAGGAGTAAGTATTATAACGCACATGGAGTAAAAAGGCGGTAACTAATACAATGATCTAACAACAGACCGCACCGAAACGTTGACTCGGGTCAACATTCTGTTTGTTGCCGTAGAGCATTGTGCCTCCAGCGATCTCAAGGCACACCTGTCCTCCCTCAACGACCAAGGAAAGCTCGCACGTATCGTCTTTGACGAAGTTCATCTGAGCTTGACTTGGAAAGACTGGCGTCCCGCAATGAAGCGCTGCTTCACCCTGCGCCAAGTAGGCGTCCCTGTCGTGCTACTCTCTGCCACGGTGCCTCCAATGATGGAAAGGGATCTGAAAGTGGCCTACGCCAGCCCTGGTCTTGCCACCATCAGGCAAACAACAACTACAAGACCCGAGTTGGCTTACTCTGTGGTGAGGACCGGCAACACTGAGCAAATGGAGAAGTGTCTGCTGAAAACCGTGTCCGAGGTGGCTGCCATGCCAGGGGCTTGTGTGATTATCTACTTTTTAGAGCGAAACACGGCAGTCAGCTTCCAACAGAAAATCAAGGAGCAATGTGGGATCGACCGTGTCTTTGCTTACCACGGGGCAATGCCGAAGGAGGAACGAGACCGCAACCAAGAAGACTTCATGGCCGTGTCTGAGGAGCCAACTGTCATGTGCTGTGGTCATGGTGTGCACCAATGCCTTTGCGTTAGGCATCGATGTGCCAAATGTTCGCTTCGTGTACAATGTGGGCATCCCTGACTCCCTCTTGGACTATGCCCAAGCCAGTGGTCGCGCCAAGAGGGACGGCGCTGCGTTTGCTGGTGCGGCCGATTGCAAGATTATTACTAGTCTCTACCAGGTACAGGATCTTACAAAGTACCGCATGCGCACGGCCAAGCTTTTTGAGGTCGAGCGCAAGCGGGAGGATCTGCAATCGGTCGCCAACTATGTCAAGACCGCTGGCTGTCGTCGTTACGCACTCCAAAGTGCACTGGACAAGGTTGGTGTCTCGAGCGCCTCGTCTCCTGACTATGTCCTTTGCGACAACTGTGAGGGTGATCGTCGTCTGATTCCTCACCAAACATTTTGGGAGAAACAAGGACGACTTCGCGCCATACCTCTTGCATCCGCTCACTCGCAGCATCAAAAAGAGATTCGTAAGTGTTTTATTTTACCGTCATAATGCTATTGTATGCTAACATTGTAAATTATCATGTAGGAGCAGCAATTGACGGATGTCAAGTTGAACAACCTGGATCACACTGCGCGAGTTGAAGCTCGTGCTACTTTGGTTGCTTCGGACTTCGATGCAAATGGGCAAATGATTGTTGCGTTGCCAATCGTAAACGAATTGAAAGAGTATATCAGACGGTGAGTGTTTTGTCATGTAATTTATGCGTTATATGTTATTAATATTATTTTCTTGTTATTAGCAACATCATGTTTGCACAGCGTGGCGACTCTGAGAAGCCATCGCCTCTTGTTTGTTTTAGGTCAAAAGATTACACCTCGTACATTCACGGCTTCATCTCGTTTGTTCGTACAATGGTGTCAGAATTTAGAAGTCGACAAGACCCAAGTGCTCTCTCTGGTGTGCTAATCCTTTGTTATTTTCTGTGCTCTGTCTTTCATTCACCACCGGAAACACTAAAGACATCATTCGCCCAGAGCTGTACTGCCACACCCATCAGGGAGTACATTGCAGCATACAAGTGCAGCAAGAACAAGACTACATAATGACATTTAAAGAACTTTAAATAAAAAAAAATGGAGAGAGCTTGACTTTTTCTACAAAAAAAAAAAGGGATGCTGTACTATTGTTGTTGTGAGGAGTTGCGAGAAGAATGAAACGTATATCTCATATCAAAGTTTGATGATTATTATGGTGGCTTTTGGGGTATTGTTGTGAATCAAAAAAAAAAAAAAAAAAAAAAAAAAAAAAAAAAAAGTGCTTTGATGAGATATTCTGCAGTGGCTTTCTGATCTGCATTGGCACCACGGATTGGCTGTATATTTGGTAAAGCATCATTGCAACAGCAGAGTCTTGTTGATACGACTTTATAGGAAGCTCTAGAACTGCGAGTGGTTCTGACCCAACATGATGAAGAGAATTAACCTTGCGCAATGCTGGTCAAAACATTGATACTCAAAAGGAGATGGCAGCAGCATCTTTACGCAGCAGCATGATTACTAACTTGTATAACATCAAATAATAAAGCTGTCAAAAAGAAACTGCGGTCAATGTATACTATACAACATCATGTCTATTACATGACATGATTGCTCTAGTCGTTGTTTTATGACATATGCGATCTGTTTCATTGCGCTTTTTTGGCGTGAAAATATAATCGAGATTGCGCTAGTCGCAGGAACATTATTCTGTTCTGACGTTTTGACATGCTATTTAGATTCGATGCGACTTGAATGACCGATGAAGAAGCATATAGATCAAATGTGTGTGCTGCTGCTGCGGAAATGAGTTTTGACAGGTGAGACACATTGCTTTTTAGACGGCAATTGGCTAGACATGTTGTAGACTGGGATCATGGCCTCCGTGTTTGTTACAAAAAGACCTCGATACAAGAAACATGAGGGGGGAGAGAGAGAGAGAAGAATTACATAATTGACAGTTTTTCATTTGTCCAGACTTTATATGCCATCGTTTATCCATTGTAGCACGAATGGGGGGTGAGAGGGGTTCAAATGCTTAAGTTATAAAAAGATGCTTTATTTTCCTTTTCTTCTTCTTGTTCTTCTTCTTACAACATCACCTTATAATACACACACACACACACACAAATGACCCGAACTGAATTAAACCTCGCTTTGCTCATGAACGACACTCCCATGCCAGAGGTCAAGAAACATGTAGGCGACTACTTGCAACAGTTTGATACCGTCTTTAAAAAGGCTGCTGATAACGAGCATCTGGTGCTGCACTGGGACGCATTCGACGTGGTCGACAAGCAGGAATACCCCTCCATGGAGGACATTGACAATGGCAAATACGACGCCATCTTGCTGACTGGCTCCAAACACAATGCGCACGACAACGAACCCTGGATTCTCAAGCTGGTGGATTTCATCAAGCAAGTGCAGACGGACCATGTCGACAAGACCAAGATTGTAGGCATCTGCTTTGGCCATCAAATCATCCTGCGTGCTGCTGGCGGTGTCACTGGTAAGAACGAGGCTGGCTGGGAGCTCGGCTGGACACAGCTCAAGGTGACAGAGGAGGGCAAAAAGTACCTCAAGACAGAAAGAGACTTGATCCGCATCAACCAGTTCCACCAAGACCATGTCTCTGTGCTGCCCAACGGCTACCGATCGCTCGCCTACACAGAAGGCAACACACCCAATCAAATCACCGTGTCCGACAACCAGCAATGCTTCACTATCCAGGGCCACCCCGAGTTTAGCAGAGATACCATGCGCACCATGCTCACCGTGAGAAGAGACAATGGCGTGCTCGACAAGGACATGGCAAACAGAGCGCTTGACGTGTTGGCCAATGCGCCACCCGAGATGGAGGATGTGTGGTTTGCGGAAAGAGCTTTAGACTTTATTTGTGAACGCCTGCATGACTAGACTAGACTACATTTTTCAATAAAGGTAGATTTTTGTATAGAACAGGTGCTAGTTTTGTGTTGGTTGATTTGATGGTGGATACGAGCAAAAGCACCGAGTAGAGGGGAACGCTGTCCAGTGCGTCTAAATCCAACACCTCCTGGATGCTGCTGCTGCTATATGTGTTGGTGCTGGTGGACAGGAGCGAACGTGTCAGTTGCTTAAAGACAATGTGTGTTTCTAAGTTCCTGCTGCTTAGTAACAGACACTATCACTCTGGTTGAAAGCTACCTACTCAAATCCTGGTACCGCAGTTTTCTATCGCTATCAATGTCACACAGTTTGTCTAGTAGGTCGACTATTTCAGCATAGATGGCCGCTTGATCTTGCTTTTCATAGGCTGCCAGCTGCGATAAAAAGTGCACCAGTGTCTGAAGTGCCCCTGTACACATGATTTAATAACACGCTGACTGAGCAAAAGGCACCGCATTTGGTACTTACAGGCACTGTCAGGCTCCATGTCAAGCAGTTCCCTCACTGTCTCTATTTCGTCTCTCAACAGCTTGAGCTTGTCCAGCGTGAACCAGGATGTCTGGTCATCCAGCGTGGGATCAGCGTACATGTGCGTGGCGGGTGGCTTCCATTCATCCGACAATCTTGATGCCAAAGCACCTATAAAAGAGACAGCTTTTTTCTTAATGCAAAATTCCCTAATGCTGCATCTCTATTTACCAATATTGCAATCTAGCTTGTCCAGCTCTAAATTCCACACCTTGTCATGCGGTATTGATTTTGCACTAGTGCTAGGCAAGATGACACTGGCATCCACCACCACTCGCTTTGCAGTGTTTGCTGCTGCTTGCTGTAATATCCAAATCGATGCAGCACGCTGGCTGTTGGAGTCAAAGGGATACAGTCTGCAGTCTACCGTTTCATCTTGCTCGTCCACGAGTCGGGGCTGCTGCATCAGTCTGATGTTGTCATTGAATCCGAGAATCACAATCGACGGGTCACTCTCCACCTGGTACGCTCCGTACAATGTGACATGGTCAGGGGCTCTGCCTAATAGCCACCAGTAATACAGCCAGGCAGACTGATCCTCGGGATCAGTGTAAATTGCATTTTTGACGAGGTCGAGCTCTGCGTGTGCGTGTGTCATATAGAAAGAGGGTCAATACAAGGCCAATCAGCACAACCCTCTCTCTCTCTCTCTCTCTCTTGCAACTCACCATTCAGGGCCACCTGGTTCTTCTCCTCGGCTGTCATGGAAGCCACGATTTCTGGGAGCAGCTTGGATCGCTGGTGCCATGCCGAGTAGTTGCTGAAGCTTTGGTTGATCTTTTGTGTGGTAAACTTGTACTCTTGCTGAACAATGCGAGCCAGTGCTTCAGGATCGTTGCTAGCGTTTCTTCTCAAGTGGCCCACAACAAAGCGTCTGTAATCCCAGCCATGGACTAAGTAAGCAACAGATGAGCATCACCTCCATGGCCACTCTCCCCCTGTAGTGTACCTTACAATTGCGAGCATCCATCGTCAGCATCTTTTCAACCAGACCCAACTCTGCCTGCCAGTCTGGCTTTGGCATGTTTTGCAGGCACCAGATGCGATGATTCCACATCCAGTAGGATTTGGGGTTCTTTTTGATCAGTTGCAAAAAGAGCATCAGTTCCTTGTTGTACACCTTTTGCTGCTCCTCGGCGTCTAGTCCTTTCAGCACAAACTCTTGCAACAAAATGCGTCGGTAGTTCCATATGGTGTAATAGTCCAGATTCCATTCTACCAGTTGGCTCGTCAATTTAAAGGTGTCTTGGTTGTATTCCTTGTTCTTCATCTAGCGTGCTTTGCATGTCAGTTTGTCTATATATATACACACCCAAGTAAATGTACCTTTTCCCGGCATTCATCCACGAGCTGATTGTACTCTTTGATTTTCACGGCTTCTTTGGCTTTGCGAGCCTTGACAACCTCCTCGGTTGTCTTTTCGCGTTTTCTACCATGCTGCCAAACAGAGCACACATGAATAGGGTGCCTAAATGGAACGACTATGCCTTACTTACCACATCACTCATCTTATTAATTCATGTAGAGAGATAAAACGAAAAAAAAAAAAAGAACAGTGCTTGGTTTCTCTACTGAGTCTCGAAAAAAGAAAAAATAGGCTCCCGCGTGTCTCCCACCCAAAATATAGTAGACGACACCAGGCTGGGCAAAATGAACATTATAATTTGTACATTTATGAACAAAATATACATCTGGATATGCACCATCATGCAGTGTATCACTGGCTGCCCGCAATAGGCAAATATAGTTAGCAGCATGTTGTTTTGCGCAAAAGAAGCCGTACATCCTTCATATGCTTAATTAGCAGCCAGTCTAATTGCAAGCAAATTGACAATAATAATGATCAGCAAGAGAGCCCTTTCAACAGCTTATATATACTTGTATTAACGATGGCCCATGTGAATATTTCGGCTCTTTTTCTTGTCGCCAGCAGAGGCAGATCATTACCCAGTTTGATCTATGATTTCATGCTCGTTTGACAAATAAATCCTCTTGCTAATCTACAATATGTATAAAGGACATGCATGATAACCTAAAATCCTCGTCTATATGCGCTCTTAGGGGGGAGGGATTGCGAGTGGCAGATTTGGCTGTTTGCAATGCAATGCCTCCCCCTTTCTTTTTTTGCTTCTTACATGTATATAATAGCAGCATGAATACTCTTTTGCTGTCTCTTTATCTCTTCTCTCTTCTCTTTCTTCCATCTCTTCTTTTCCATCTCCATCTATAGTCAATCCCAATGCCAGGTATGCGTAGTGTACATTTCATATGAATTAAGCTCACATATACAACCCCCACTGTTGCAGGCGTCATGGACATTAACCACTTGCTATGCCATCCCATCATGGCGAAATCTGACTTTAACTACCAGCACTCGCCTCTTTCATCCGACACAACATCTTCTCCGTTGCTCTCTTCGCCTCATCAGCAGCACTATGTCTTGCCTCTTCCTGCCAATTTTGATAATGTGGAGTTTTGGCAACACAATCGATCCTTGAGCACAGCAAGCAGTGTCAGTAACACCAGCACCTGTACTACAAACAGTAGCATCCACTCTTTTACCACAACGGATCAGCAGCATCAGAAATACAGAAGACGTGTCAACAGCGAAAGCGATACCAAATTCATTGCGTATCCAAACCACCACCATCACCACCAGCAGCAGCAGCAACAGCGACAAAAGCCTGCGACTATGGTTACCAAGCGCGCAAGAGCAAATTCTGCTTCCTATATCCAAACCAGGACCCCTTGGACGCCAGCAGAAGATGATCTTTTACAAAAGGGGTACGAGCAAGGATTGTCCTGGGCCATGATTTCGTGTACTTTTCTGCCACACAGATCGCGTGGTTGTTGTTGGGGCCGATTTAAAACGTTGCAAAGCAAAAATGCAATTCAAGTATATCAACAAAGAATTTGTCAACGACCTTGGAAAGCACACTATAAAAAGTAAGCAACTCGTCTACACATGGCAACATCACATCCGATCAAAATTACTCTCATTTTTTATACATTTTACCTACACACGCTATCTTATATATGCCTATGCACTCTACCTACATTACTATTCCTTCACCCTGTATACATTCATGTAAAAAAAAAAAAAAAACAAGCACGCTGCCAATATGAATTCATCCAACTATGCACCCTTTCTTAAAAAAAAAAAAATGACACTACGCCTAAATTATTACTTTGCATTAAATAACCACCTTGACAAGCAATTGTACACTTGAGCACTGACTATTGAAATTTCACAATAAATTCTATGTTTATCCATAAAGAACAAAAGTTTAAATCGTGCATATGATACGTTGCTTTATGATAAACTATGCCTAAATAGCCTATATGAGCTTGGGGAAGTTTTCTCCTAAACAATATGCTTTAATTTTCCAAATATTGGCAATAAACTTGATTGGCCTCATTTCGATATAGAGGTTGCCATTTTCACATGAATTGTTGACAAGAATTGGTAGTGTAGTTTCATTGCAACCATGTGTACGATTGATCCTATTAATAAATTTCATCATCTTGTAGATCTGACCTTATTTTGTGCCCTGAGGTTCAGCATGAGGCTGAAATTAAAACCGCGCGGGACTTAAAAAAAAAAAAGGTGACACTCCACATGAAAAAGAGATTTTTGATTCTGAAAAATCTGATCACCCAACATTTTTTTGCAACCTCTCAACACAATTTGAACTAGTTACTACTTTTAATAGATATGATTAGGAGAATCATTTTCGTAAAACTCTTAGATCTACAGGGTGCCTCTGTGTCGAGATATACCCATTTAAAAATTTTGCAATTTCAAAGAAAATTAGCGATTACACGAGTTCGAATCGATTCATGTCAAATGTAAGTCTAACAAAAGTTTATTATTTTGCGTTTTCACACACTTTTTGGTAGTTGAACAAGAAGCCAGCATAGCTCTCTCAAAATTTTGTCAGCCAAAATGCGTTAAAAAATTAACCTTTTGCGTAAAAATTTTTGATCCCTGAACCAAAGTACATTTTATAACCTTTAAATATTAAAGCCCATATTAAAAACTGTCTTTTCGTTTTTGTTTTATAGAAATAGAGTTATTTTTGACAGAGATAATACATAATCAAGTTTGACCCCATTTTTTAGACCCGAACCCTCATGTAAAAATCGAGGTTATTTGAAAATTAAAGACCGTGTGGTCAGCCAATCCAGACAGTAAATACATCATTCGATAGATCTAATTCTCTTCTTTATATTTCACTAAACTTTATTGACATGTCATATACATTGTCGTTTACAAATAGAAGAAAACGCTCTTTTTTTGGAGGTCAAACTGGCCATTTCACCTTCACACTGGTAGAGCAATTCAGACACCGTCTTGAATTTCGCTGTACTTAGATTTGATTGGCCAGATTGTCAACCTGACGCATGAATTTAGACTTTGAAGCTCTGATTCTGATCGTTACCGTACAATACTATACAGACAATTATAATTTTGGTATGGACAAGTTACAATACAACATTTATTCTCTCAAAAAAGGCTACTCTGGATAAGATAGCCTTAGAAATACTACACAACCAAACGTCAGTCAGTATGATATCAAACAACACAGCGTATCCACTTACCAAACTTGCAGCAAAGACAATATCACGCTTAATGTCTTGCTCGGCTTGCTCCATCTTTTTATAAAGACTCGTATCTCCTACCATGCGAGCTGCACCCATCACCTCACGACACGTTTCATCCAGTCTGCTGATACATCGAACAATGGATCCTTCCAAAACATCAGTGAGATCTGTGATATGCTTAAAGGGCTACAAAATAAAACGAGTGAATACAGTGTCGTATATCCACAATGCCTGTAAAAAAAAAAGCTTACCAATCCTCGAGCCCATTCATACACCACTTCAACAAGACCAAACTTGAGATTGTTGGCATAGTCTTCCACAGAAATGGCAAGACCGCAATCCACCTGCAGCTGTGCAATCTTTCGAGCATAGGTCAAGACGATTTCTTTGCCCTTGGTCAATTTAGGCGTCAATCGAGGCTCGCTGGCATTGCGTTCCTGGAACACAAAGCACGACAAGATGGCGACTACCTCGGCCGGCTCGAAATCAGCAAACACATTGTCCAGCACCAGTTCAGTCAGCAGCAGTTCATCGGCCGAGTTGATTTCGCAGGCGACTCTTCCCTTGAGCTGGACGGTGCCTTGGTCGTCAATGTAGTTTAGCTGACGAAGCACCTCAATGCGCTGATGGTAGTCGGGCAGCAGCTCCAGATTCTGGTCCGAGATGGTCATCTTGAGCATGTCGATCTGGCTCGAGAGACGTTTGTGGTCGTGGATAAGGCCATAGTGCTCATCGAGCTCAGGGCATTTTGTGCACTGGAATTCGGTGCGAAGTCGCTTCATCAGTCTCGTCTTGGAACGCAGCATCTCCTGGAACTCCATGTCCTTGATCTTGCTCCAGTCAAACTCTACCACGCCTCCTCCTCCCTTCTTGGCGTCCTGTCCAAAAGACTCGAGCTCTTGACGCACGCGAATGGTCTCCATGGCGTCCGTGCCAGCCATGATCGAGTCCACGTCCGCCTTGATAGACAGACGGGTCACAAACAGGATATCCGGTGCGCCTACAGTGACAATGTCAGTCTTGCCGTCGCCGTGCTCTGGTGTGCAGATGGTGGTGATGGGCAGCGGTGTTGTTTCGTCCAAGTTGGCTGATTGGCTGATATCCAGGTCCTTGGGCTGCAGCACGAGACAGTAAAAGGAGCGGTGCTGCGAGTTGGCGGTGCTGACGGGCAACGGCTTCAAGATCATGGCGGGCGCGTTTCTGTAGACATTGGTATTGATAATCACCAGACGTCCAGTGGAGAGAGCTCGGTTGCCAGCAGGCGTCATGCTGATAAACTGGGTCATCATGGTGCGGTTCAGGTGCACGACTTCGCCGCAGACATCGTAAAACTTTTCTAAATCAGGCTCGCAAATGGCGCAATCCAGCTGGCGAAGCGCGCTGCGTTGCTGCTCACTCTCATCCACCAGTCGCTTGGTCTCGGGGAGCAGCTTCTGGGCACTGTTTTCAGAGAAACTGCGCTTGATCATCTCCTCCACCTTGAGGGCTTCCACACGCAGCAAGTTCAGAATCATATTGTACGTCAGTCGGAACTGAGACTCTAGCTTGGTAGGTTTGCCCAGCAGCATGGTGGACAGACACGACACCTCGGGCGGCTCATCGCCTCCCGTGGCTATAATCACCACACCCGTGCTGTCGAGGCCACGACGGCCAGCACGACCCGACATTTGCGTGTACTCACCTGGCAGCAGATCGCGGAAGCTGCGGCCATCGTGCTTGCGGATGCCCGAAAAGACCACACAACGCGCAGGCATATTGACGCCCATCGCAAAGGTCTCTGTAGCAAACAAGACCTTGACCAAGCCTCGCGCAAACAGAATCTCTACAATTTCCTTGATGATGGGCAGCAGACCGCCATGGTGCACGGCGATACCACGGCTCAGGAGATCGCGCATCCTCAGGATTTGAGGCAAGAATTTGTCGGTTCCTCTCAGTCTGACCAAGCTGCGTTCGATAAACACGTGGATTTCGCTCTTCTCGAGACTGGTGCACAGATCCGTCTTGGATAAGCCGCTGGCATACTCCTCGCAGCGCTTCTTGGAAAAGGTAAAGATGACCACAGGCAGCAATGTCTTGGTCTTTAACATGCCAATCAAGTGGACAAACAAGTTGCGGTCCTGTTGTTTGGGTGGTGAGTAGGCTTGCTATGTCTAGAGTCGTTGTGTTGACACTTACCGTCTGCATGCCTGATTGATAGCTTCGAGTCATGGTTCTTGATCCGCCCCCACGGGCCACAGCTCCACCGCGGCCTCCACGGCCTCCGCGCGCATTGGTGGATACGCCGTTTGCCTTGTCGACTTGCTCCTTGCGCTTCATCATGGCATCCTTGGCCTTGTTGTAGCCAATGGTGTTGAGCTTGGTTTCGTTGGCACCCACAATCTTGTAAATGTCCTTGTTTGCGTAAATGTAGTGCTCCAAGGGAACAGGTCGCTTCAGCGTGCTAATCACGTAAATGTCCTTCTTCTTGGTGCGGCCCACCCAGCCAGCAAACTCCTTGGTGTTGGGCACAGTGGCAGACAGCAGGATAATGTTGACGTGCGCAGGCAGCATGATGATGACTTCCTCCCATACCACACCACGCTCCAGATCATTGACATAGTGCACTTCGTCGAAAATGACAAACTCGACATCACGGATAAGATCTGCGCCTCGGTAGAGCATACTGCGCAGAATCTCGGTTGTCATGACCAGACAGCTGGCTTCAGGTCGGATCTGCACATCACCCGTCAAGATACCCACATCCTCGCCAAACGTGTGCTTGAAATCACGGAACTTTTGGTTACTCAGCGCCTTGATGGGAGACGTGTAGATGGCCTTGGTCATGTGCTTGGTGGCAAGAGCAATGGCATAGTCGGCCACCACCGTTTTACCTGCTGAAGTGTGTGCTGCAATAAACACCGAGTCTCCAATCTCCAGATGGTACACTGCCTGCTTTTGAAAGATGTCCAATTCAAAGGGAAATTGCATGGCCATTTCAGGCACCAGGTCGTAAAAGTTATCAAACGGCTCATTGACATTGATCTCGTGTGCCCATTCACGACGCTTGAGCGCCTCGTTGGTGGTGGTCGTCAGCTTTTTGGGCGCCAGGTCCTTTTGAGGCGGCAAGGTGGCAGGCAGCAATGCATCCACTTCTTGCTGGGTCTCTTCTGTCTGACTGCCAGCTGCTGCTGCTGCTGCTGCATCCTCTGCCACAGCGTCCACAGGTGCCACCTTGACGTTCAAAAAGTCAAATGTGTCATCCACGGGTGCCATCATGTCTTCAATGTTGAACACAGAGTCCTTGTTGGCTGCGCTTGGTGTGTCGCTGTCTGGCTCGTCTCCAAAGGCGAGTCCTCTGTCCAATCCAGGCGCAATCACCTTGGAGTCCTTGCCGTCAAAGTTGAAAAAGTCAATGTCCACATCCAAATCGACATTGTTCTCGTCTGCATGGTCCTGGTCCACAATCACTTGAGCGTCCAGCCCTCCTGGCGCAAAGGGAAACTGGGACGCTGATCCACGCACGAAATCCTTGGTGGATCCAAAGGCTCTGGAAAAGCTGGTCGAGTTGTTGGAGGCGAGATTGGGGTCGTCAATGATCACTTGTCTGAAACCAATAATGTCGCCGTCGAATCCTTTGCGTGCTATTTGGATGCTGGTTCTCGGCTTGGTCAGTTGAGAGTAGGCATTTTCAGCGTAATTGGGTGTCTCCTCCCAGTGTCTACAGAATGCAAACTAGTTGGCCACACGTACTTTCATTATGCTCTCATGCTTACTCTTGGCATTTGCTCAACCAAGAAGACGGGAAGCTCTGCTGGGGTGTGAGAAACATGTGCTCTAGTTCGTGCTTGATGTCCTCGACAGTGTCTTCCACGACAGAGGGAACCTAAAAGTGATGCTTTGAGTTGTTGCTTGACAGCCAGTGCAACGAGGACAAGTCAATACCTGCTTTTCAGCACCTCTTAGACGATCAAACACCTCTTGGAGTGCTTCTGCGCTGACTAGATTGTATCGAGAACGCGTGAATGGCAGTATAGCGTTGGTATGAGAGAAACTCACGTTTATTATCCATAATGGCAAGATGTTTAAAGCAGATGAAAAAAAGGTGGAATTGTCTCGAGTTTTAAAAGTCATTTAAATACTACATAGAGTCATGCTGGGAAATCTGCCTGACATTTAATCGCTCGGGGATACTTGCTGTTCGTTTCTCAAATCCATTAGTGTAAGATCCTTCTGGGCCAAGCCGTATTTCCAGATTAATAGCAAATGAAAAGCTGCAGGGCTTGATATGGATGTCGATTGGAAAGCTAGCCGTGTTGTGAATATCTTTCGTATCGGACAAAAATGTCGTTAATAATACACCCTCGGCTGTAGTTGCTTCTGGAGATTCAGATAAGAAGCTTCCATATGAATTGGTTGCTTCAATTAGATCTAATAGAGAAATTCAAGTATTAGTTGATATGCAGTAGAAACCCCTCTAGAATCTCTACCTATTAAATAGTATATCATTTTGTATGTATTGCTTGAGGGCTCTGCTGGTTTTTCTTTGAGGTGAAAGTGGATAGATTTCGTTATTCCATGCTGAGATATTTCTCCTGCTTGCTGTTCGTTTAACTTTATAATCCATCTATTACGATTATTTGGCATCTTTCTATGAGGCACCTTCTCGTAGGATGAACCATGCTTAATGTAAACTTCTACTTCCAGACCATTGACATGCTCAACCTGCAAAAAGTAGCTCTTGCTGAGTACTTGCTGATACTTTCTAATCTCAAAGGGTATGTACCCAGAAGCATGGTGTTGCTGTATGTACTTTTTTGCTAGTACAATGTTTGTTTTTGTCTGTTTGATATAGGTTTGGTGTGCTAATTCCTTTACCAACTGATGCCAAATATAATTGCTGTAGACAGGATGTGTTTTGTACAACCATTGATGGAGAAGATCGCCCGTTATTATAGCCATAGACGCCTTGTAATTGCCAAACAGATTCTTGTCTTCGAGCGCTGATAGGATGCTTGATATGATGTCTTGCAAATAGGGTGCGATTCCAACGTCCATGATGGCTCGATGAGTGATCACCATGGAACACTTCTTATTACATTGATAACACTGAAAGTCGACATGTTTGTCCAGGTCAGTAATCTCCATGCATTTATTCTGCAGCTGTAAATATAAGCCCTGTTGATTAGAAGGTAATAAAGGCGAAATAAGGTCGACTTACATTGCCCTTGATGATACGTGTCAGCCTTGACCTAAAGTCATTGTAATTTTCTAAAGTCATGCCTTGATCCTCTTGTTTCATCAAGTTGTCCAACAGTTTATCGCATATTGTGTTGTAAGCATCATCTATACTGTAAGCGTGATCTAATATTGATAGTGTCGACTTTTCGTATCTATTCTCGCCTAAGCTCGTTTCGATTACTTGCTTCAGGGACATTTGAATACTGTTGGCGCTGCTGATGACCACATTTACATAGTAACGGTATGGCTGTATAAGATCTATGATACCGTCAAATATAGTTTTTCCTTGCGAGATACAGCTGTGGTTACTTCTTATAGGTTTAGCTATAATAGGACGCCCAAGCTTGTTGGCAAGGTTTATCATTTCACGGGCTTTATACAGACAGCCTACCGTTCGATTCAATTGAAGAGTGCTTACGGACATCCTATTGTAGCCCGTATTCAGCCTTGGAATTGCAGATGCAAGAGCTCTCCTTGTTGCAGCAAAGTAAATACTTGTACAACCATTCAGAAGTTGTTTGTGCATGTTTGATGTGCATTGTCCATATCTTGAACTATTTTCAGTATTGATGATGACCTCAGAGATATTTTGCTTGCTGGCAGTGAATTGGGTGTACCTGGCAATGCTTTCAGTAATGATTTTCCAGTTTTCGTCTTCAAACATAGTGTAGATTTCTCTGGATTTAATTTTGCACATTTTTTTTCGTTGCTCTTCGGTTAGTGGGTGCCTGCTCCAAGGTAAGTTTTGCAATAAGCCATGGTCAAAATGCTACTTATCCAATACAATAAGATTTAGCTCGTGTTGTCGTTCAAGCTGAGGCCATACTTACCTTTGTGTTGTGTTGGTACTTCACGAATTGTAGAAAATCAAGCATAAAAGACTGGCTATAGTATGTGTTGTCATGGTAATAGTCGTCAAATGTATCATCTCCAATAGTGCTGTCAGATGACTTGGCAAACACCTTTAGAAATACGAGTTTTGCAATTTTCTTCATTTTATCAAGAGAGCAGTCGAAAGATAATTCAGTGTGTAGTATGGTGTCCAGGATTTTAGGAACAAGAATAGCATTTTCGCCAAGTAGTTTCGAGGATCTTTGCGCGGCCTTCACGAAATCTGGATCATACACCATTTTTGCAATGTGTACGGTTACCAACAGCCTATTCTGATTTGCCATCTTCTGTATGTCGCATAATATGTACTTTTCTTCCGGCTGTAGTTTCTCTGCATTGTGCAATGACTGGCTCACGCACTGGTAAGAATACATGAAGCCCATCCAAGTACTGATAAACAGCGCTTTACTGTCCTTGTCGGTCGTAGACAGCCAAGCTGCCTTTTCAAGTGTTGGACGAAAGGTCTCGCGTAAGAACTGTTTATCGCAAGCATACTTTTCGGGGAGAACAAACATGTATTGTATTGTTTCTAGGCCACCATCTGATTCTTGCAAGTCTTGAGGGTATATCAAGGCCAGAAACTTGACAATCGTCGAGAACAGAGCATCATTGGATTCTCGAGATTGATGCATCTGGTACAATTCTTCCATAAAGTTGACAACGTGTATGTAACGTTTTTTAGGTGGATATTTTTTGTAATGTGTTTGCATGATGCGCCCAAAGATGATATCTCCATCTTGTTCGTTATAATAAAATTCGAGGGCGGCCTAAGTACTTGACAATTTAGGCATTGATAATATCTCGCTCTGGCAATCAAACCTTACTGTCGTATACCAAACTGGTGCATAACTTGTAGAGTTTGCTACTCGGTTATTTTGCCCTACAATGGATAGAGTGTTTGATGTAGGCGCTGTTAAAGCCTGTTAGTTTTTGTAAAGACACCTTCAATTTTCTCGATATGCCTTACATATCTCAATCATACGCAAAGTCGTATAAATAGAGTAGTCAAAGTCGATGTTCATGGTAGATAACACTACTGTGAATAATATAAATAAAGAAAGAGGAAAGTGTTATAGTATGGTGTTATATTCACCTTTTGCTAAGGGACACAAACCAATTTTAGATTTGATCACTTGATGGAGGCTAAGGTCGCTTGTGTTACTGTGGAATTTAGGGTTGCCTTTGTAGTTAACATTGCCAGCAAGCCAAGTGTAAAAAAGAGCCTCAACAATGTCATTTATACGAGTAATTGCATCAAGTGTCGTTATTAGATGGCAACAGTTATGGTGCAGTTGTTTTGTTTTCCTATTGTGTGAGGCTTGCCCAAAACAATGAACGGAGGAGCCCGACAGAGCTACTGGATGTGGCACTTCAAGGGAACCTAACTGGCTATCATTTAGTACAGTACCATCTCTCAATATCAAAAATCTTATTTTCGAAAATGTGATTCATGTGAATAAATCAGAAATAGCCTTCGATATAATCTTGAGTTTCCTTTGGACCATTTTGTAAAAGCAAGGAGGCCGCTATTCCAAGATTGCTATTTCGATCCCACTTTGTATATTGTAAATAATGCCATTAGGATTGTCATGATGGATCAGCTTTAGTTCTTGCGACACAGCTTCGCCCGTTTTATTCGAAGCTTTTTACTTTTTGAGCATCTCCAACAGCGCCTTTTTTTTTCAAGCTACAGTGCTTTCAGATTCAATTGGTCCACTTTTCTTAATTAATGCAATCAAATGGTTCTTTATTTACATGGGAAAGCAAGCATTTATTGTTCATTTTCTTCGTGACGAGGATGGAAATCCCAAACTGAGTTGGTCACTTTACTATAGTATCCGTTTTCTACTTTCTTGAAGTCCTTTTGGTAGCAAATCATTAAACTGTGGTTCGAGTAAGCGTATCTCTTTGTAAAGTTTCCAATTATATGTTTAAGTTTTTCATGTCCCTTTCGTTAAACGGCAAAGATGCATGACTAAACAGCAAAGATGCATGACTAGATGCTGAAGCGTAGACTTTATCAGCAAGGGAGCGATCATACAGATTGTCAACCATTTTTTGCAGGAGTTTCGGCCTTGTTTCTGGATCATCCTAAGCTACAGCCATACAATGTTGAAAGCACTGGATCCCGTCCGTCCTCCTCGTTACCATGGGACTTGCGCACATACCCGATGATTTCGTAATTATTTATCTTCAAATTTGCAATGGATGCTTTGTATCTTGATAAATAGCTGCAGATTTCTTCCACCAAATTGTCTATAGAGAAGCACGTTAGTTATGTATTTCGCTTGTACTATTGCTTAGGCTTACCATAGTAAGCATTGTCTAATACATATATCTCTCTCTTTTTTGCTTTTGGAGTTTCTGTCTTGCTTTGCTGTGAGAAACGACAAGCTATTTACGGAGCACCACCTTGAGAAAGCCTGGGCAGACTTTTGGTCAAAGAGAGTAGTATAGGTGTTGGCAATGCCATATATCTCCTTTGTTGATATTGACTGTAGTTTGTAGTCCTTGGTATTGCAGGGATCTTCGACGCAAAAGGGTTTTACTATTTGCACCATCCTAGAAATACAGCCCACGCAGCTTTTGCTGTTCTCAAATGGTAGTTTACAGAGCAAGCCATCCACAATGTCTTTACTTTCTCGGCACAACTTGCCTTCATCGTCAAGAATCTTCTTTTCGTTATCGTGTTTGGCCACTTCGCCGCAAGCAATGTCAATCTCCTTGTTGTCGTAATCGACCAAAAAACGAACATCGATCTTGAATGAAATGACGTTATCTTCTTCAGGATATAGCTCTTTTTTGCCGCTAGTGGATTGATCTGTTGTAGATTCGCCTCTAGAAAAACATATTATGAAAATGGTTAATTGGTACCGAAAGGACAAAAATTTGTTTGGGAAGGGCTTACATTTTGATTCGCACGGGAGTAGAGTCAAACAAAAGATCAAAGTATTTACTCCATACGAGACAAAGATAATCAGCTTCAGTGACATGCTTGGGCGAATCCTTGGTCAACAAATGAGGATGGTTTTTTATGAGCTCCAATCTAGGTATAGCAATTAGAAAAAACTCTACTGATGAAGCTCTAATTACTGTATATTTTCCTTACCTTTGGTAGATGCTTCCAGTGCGTCAGGCGTGCTGCAGCTGTACAGACTGTTGGACCTTAGCGTTGACTCCGCTTTAGCTACTTGCCGTCCACCATGCGTTTTCTTCTTCCTTTTCATCGACTTTTGGTAGGCGCTTAGGCTTGTTCTTTGACTAAGCTGTTTGCAGCACGATTGATCGCAGCAACTTCGAATTTTTCCTAGAAAAAAAATTAAATGATTGTCAAATCACAAAAACTCATGCAATACAAAAATACCTCGACATGGATCTTTTCCAGGTAGACTTTTGCCAGAGAAGGGGCAGTCTCCTTCCAAAAAGCAACGTTGGCAATGTTGCTTTTGGCGTTCTATCAAAATATATTGAGTATACAGTTACAAACAGTGTTAACAGCAAATGTCTACCTTTAGCTCTGTAGCAACTCGTTTGCCACCCTTCTTAAAGCGTGGGTCTGAGTGGCCTTCCAGCTTCTTGGCATCAGAATGTAGATGCTCGTGAGCTGCTGCTTTCGTAATTAGCCCTTTCTTGCACAGTTCAGGTCGAATTGGGTCATCTCCCACTCTTCCGGCTCCACAGTACTCCAATAATCTATAACCGAAAGCAAAAGTTAATGTCATACGCGCAGATAAAAAAAGACAGTGCTAGTCTCACTTCGCCATTCAAAGACAAGGGCTGCTTCATCACCAAAAGAAACAACTGGAGAGACTTGAGAGGACAACAGTAAAGACTTTACAGATAACCTTGATTCCTTGAAAAATCATGTTTCTGATATATCAGTGAAATGAACCTTTTTGGTAGCAGCTTGCTGGACAAAAGGAACTTTCCACCACAGCAATTCATTAGGAGAGCGTGTTGCAATCTAGAGCAGAAGATTAGACGAAGCATCTATTGCAAACCATCATACAAAGACATACCTGATGTTAATTTAAATGTGAATGAAAGAAAGAAAATATGATAAAAAAGAGAAAGAACAAGAGAATAGCAAGTCCCGTTTATTTATACTCTTCAGATCACTGATTTACTGAATCCGTTACGCATGCTCTATGCAACAAGCTCTACGCAAACTTTACGCAAGCTCTGAGACTTGATGAAAACAGTGGATAGAAGAGTCCAGCAAAACTAATGAAAGTTGTTTGATAGGGTTCATTTTTGGATAATGCTGTAAATCGCTCGCGTTTTAATTTTCAGTTACCGTACCTGAATATCACTCTTGAGATTCAAAGCCCTCTTCAAATGCAACTTTCACCACATTCAAACTGCTTTAATGAAAGTCTATGTTGATATCAATCAAAAAAAATTAAATCTAATTATAGCTGCTAAATATATATAAGCAAGTATTCAAATGTTACACCTGAGGCAGCCTTGTTTTCTTTTTATACAATTTCATTCTATTTTTATATGTTTAAAAACAAGTTGCTTAAAAAGAAAAAAAGTCTTGCATAAATGCAAACCTTTGCCTTCAATCAAGACGACTATTACTTCAATTCGTCCTTACGAATAGTATATATACTCATGCCAAACGATGGGTTGACCATGTATGCGACATGATGAGCTCTATTTGTACAACGTGAAACGTGCAAATGGTTGATAAAAAGGGCTGATGAAATTAAAGCGGGACATGCGGATAGCCAAATCAAACAGATCCATCCATATTATACATGTATTAAAACCACATTGTCTATAGCGCAATGACAAGAAGCAGTGAATATCAAGGCAACTTCATTCACAACATGAGCAGAATGAGCCATGTCCTTGACTCGTAGTTGTATTGAAAGTGATACCAAGTCTACAAATATTTATGACAGCAAAATCCAATAGATGTGGCTAAACTCAACCATTTATAAAGAAGGGCAGTGGTGTACGAGTGCCTTTTTAGGTTGAGCAAGTTGTTCTTTTTTTTCTTCTTGTTTTTTATTTCTTTGCTCTTTCTTTTTCATTATATTTCAAAGGAACCATGACCTCCTCTTACATGACCCGAGGGAGGGGACGCAGCATATCCCAACTACCTCCTCCAACCGACGATGTGGTAACTTTTAAAACACGCTTCTCTGTCTCTTTCAACAGCTGTTTAACATGCAAAATCTGTGTAGCTCTTGTCGATAGAAAAGCACTTTGATTTTGTTAATACAACATTCAAATACAGTATCAGTGATTTGGACTATATCATACAAATGCTGAAAGCTCGGTAATGTGGATATCTTAACTAGACAATGTGCCTTGCTTTGCATTAACACCACAAGTTTTCCATAGACTCCTTGCAGAGGAAAGTTACTTGAGCTCACTGTACAAAGTCAAGAGACTAGCTTCTTCCAATGATGGCATCCGACCTTCGCTTCACCATGAGTCCCAGTCGACGTTTCAAAACGCAGTAAAGTTGTACGAAGGCTCCATCAACGATATCATTGAAAGCCGACAACGATTCAAAGACACCATCAAGCTGGAAATCGACGTTTTGATCAAGCAAAAGGTAGGTGATGCTGTATATTTTGCTGCCCTGTCTAGCTTATTGACATACATGGGCGGCTAGGAAATTGAAGAGCAAAATCGAAAAACGCACAAGGCCAAGCTCTACGACGCCAACAACAATTACACTGTGTTTCGTAATCGGGACATTGTCAAGGTACTGGTACCTGAATCAAAATTACGCTTCATGGGAATTTAATCATGTTGTTGGGACCGAATATTATAGCTTCAGAGAACCTATATGCATAAATGCGACGATTTGAAGAGTGCACAACATACATGGCAACAGCAGCAGCTACAACAGCAACAACAGCTACAGCAACAACAGTTACAGCAACAGGCTCAACAACAGCAACAACAGCAACAACAACAACAACTCATCGAGGGCAACGAGTTTTATGCGCCCAGCAGAAATTCAATAGACTCACCCAACCCTTCAAGATTGTCTGGAGATTACGGCAACCGAGACATTGACGGTGCATCCATCGCATCCTACAATAATGCAGACCAACACAACAAAAAGGGCATGGCAGGGCTGATATCACAAATGCGCACCCGAGCAGCAGGAAACACCTATCTGACTCCTTTGGATCAAAATAAGCAAATTACCAAGTTTGCTAAAATGAAAAAGGACATTACAGATGCAGACAACGAATACAGAGAAGGCGTTCTAGTGCTGGAAACGTTGCGAAAGAAGCAAACAAAGGCCACGGAGGAAGTGAATAGAGTAAGTTGTGTGTGTGTGTGGGTATAGCTTCTCGAGTGCGTTTGCTGATCTATGGTGCAATGTAGCAACTCAAGAGTACCATCAAGAGAAAAACAGACACTGTCAAGACCTCGCTTGTCAACATTTTGCACTCTGAACTGGATTCATTGCAGATTGAAATGAATGTGAGTCATTTTGGCTGGCAAAAGCGCATGTCCATGGCGATACTAACTACACTTATAGATTGCCCGCACCTCTTTTGATACAGCAGCCTGCATTGACAGCTTCAAGGACATTCAAATCTTCAACGCGCACTACCAATCGCAAGGCTACTGCCACCCAACACCAGTCAGATACGAAAACTATTACCTGGAAGGAAAATGCAAAGGTAGATACCCAGACATTGGCACTTGTTGGATTTGGTACTTATGCCTATTCAGAGGTGCTCTTTGGAGGCTCGCTGGAGGGATATGCCATTGAGCATAACAGAACCGTGCCCTTGCTCGTAGTCAAGTGTATTGATGCCATTGAGAAACTGGGAGGTTTGCAAAAGGAAGGCATTTACCGAGTTTCTGGTAGACAAACCAACATTGAGCAACTGAAGCATCAGTTTGAACTGGACGAAGACAAAGTGGTGCTGGATGCATACGATGTCTTTACTATTGCAACCGTGCTCAAAATGTACATTCGCGAATTAAAGAGGCCCTTGTTTGACTTTAATGTGCAGACAAGATCGTCGTATAGCAGTAAGTCCTCAACACTAGAGTAAAAGTACTGGTTACTCATGTTGTTCAATCCAGAGAATATGCCTCAAATCCAACGATTCCAATTGATGGAAACAAAGCTATCCAACCTGTCGCTTGCCCATAGAAGCACGTTGCTATACATTGTGCGTCATCTAGCAAAGTATGTATACAACCACCTCATCTTGCTGTGTGCTACTATATACTCATTGGCATGCATCACCCCACAGAGTCAACGCCAGCAGCCAGATCAACAAGATGAATATTCCCAACTTGGCACTGATCTTTACTCCTGTCATTTTCCACGATTTCAATCAAACAGAAGAAGGAGTGGGAGACTGGTCGCCTGATGATCTCTTTGAAGACCTGATTCTGCATTTCGAGATGCTGTTTCCAAAGGCAGAGGAAGTCGCTCGCAGAAATAACGAGCCCAAATTGCAGCAAGCCTTGAATGGAAAGAGTCCATTCAGCCAATTCTCTCAAAGCAACTTGTTGTATCTGAGCAACACAGTACTGAACAACACACCCATCGCCAGCACCACCAACAACATGCTGCTAACACAACCCATGGCGCCTCCTCCCATGATTACTAGCAACAGTGGTGCCAACTCACCCGGAGGAACCTTAGTGGCAGCAGATCAGCAGTACAATAGTCCATATCCTCCTAAATTAACCACCATCATTGGTACCGCGCCTCCTGGTAACAATAGTACTAGTCATCAACGTATGGCATCTCTTCCTCAGCAGCAGCAGCAGCAGCAAGTGCCACAACAATCAGCCCCTGTATACTCTGCACGACCTGTAATGACACCAGACCAAAGCCGTATTGTGCCACCCAGATATCAATCTGAAGGAGCAAATTACCAGCAGCAACAAATACCACCACCACAGCAACAGCAGCAGCAGCAGCAGCAGCAGCAGCAGCAGCAAGACCCTTTTATGAACCGATCCATTTCTGATAATACCGTCATGCAACGAGGCTCATCCATGGCAAATGCAGAGGAACACAACACCCAATCACCTTTGCCTGACCTAAAGCGCAGCAGCCATCAATTTGGAAAGGGGGCGTCTTCCACAGTACCACCCAGACATGATTCGCTTCGAAAGATCAATGCACGATATCAGAGTGATGGTGAAAAGATTTTAGAGGAGCCATCCACAAAGCCGGTTTCATCTACATCCACACAGCAGCAGCAGATGAGACCGCATGTTGCTGATCAATACCAAGCCAATTTGAACCAAGATTACATGTTACAAAGAGAAGGGCAAAACCTCGACTCATTTATTGATTATTGCTCGCCTACTTCTGGGCCATCAGATACTGCAAACAAACAGCAATAAAGTCCATATATCATCATGTGTAAATGTCAATGTCTGTGCGCTGTGCTTTTTATAGCTTTTGGTTGAGGGGCCCACTTCTGCAGGCACCGTGTGGGTATCTACTCGGATACTTGGTTGAATTGCCATGTTGTCTTGATGAAATCTTCAATTTGCTTGGATAAGGTGACAGGAGGGTGGGGTAAGACGGCTCGTCAAACGAGTTGGCTCTTAGAGTGTTGAAAAGCAACAAGCAATTGTTTGTATGGGGTTTTTTTTTGCAATCATGCTTGTTATGATGTTCGAGTTATCAAGTGATCTTGTGTGGATGCATTGTTGCTTGATTCCTCCCTCTGTTGCCATCTTTTGCCACGTCTTTCTCACAACATGACGTAAAACTGCCATCTAATGTCGACCCACTGTAAGACTGTATGCAGCAATTTTAGTATCTTGTTGTTGGCTACAATGAAGGGGCAGAAACTGAACCCCAACAACAGCAACAGTAGGCTTACCTATAGTAACAAGATCTTTAACATGATGGATCAATCCATCATGTGTACGTAAATGTCTTGGTGTGTGTGTTTTATGTGCAAGTGTGTAAATGTGAGACATACGTTGATCTCTCTCAAGTGCGCCTCGCATTTGACATGAAAATGGTTATTCAACCTCTGTGCGTTGTCCTTTTTAGTCATGGCGTCTTTGAACGCGCGAAGTAAACCGAGACTAAAGGGGGCTTGAGCAATTCCAGTGAGCACCTATCACCTTTGGCAGATGTGTCACATGTGGTAGTGTGTTGATTACAAGGTCAAAAAAAAGACGTGATTGACAGTAATGTGTACATATAAACGAATCAGCCAAAAGCGACATTAGGGCGCTCTCCAAGCGTCACTGACATTTCTTTTTGTCGTGGCGATATGTAGTGATCATATGAAAGAAAGAAGCAAGATACAAAATGCTCTCTGCTACTATATACAAGGCAAATTGCAGGAACTTTC